>CM019716.1:71204163-71416663 GCA_009760885.1 Achatina immaculata | reverse complement strand
CAGGGGCATGACAAATTATAAGGAAACAGCTTTTGTGGCTTTTGGTTTGTGAATAAGAGTTAAAGGAGACTTGATGCTGGTTCTAGTAGAGTAGTCCTGTGTTAGAAATTACTTCACTTCGAACTGAAGATGGCCAAGAGAATGCCCAATATTTCTGAGTTCTTGACGTTAATTAACTTGTCAAAGTTTTCTGCCACCGTGTTTTCAACCAGTAATAAGAGTTTTTTGAATGCTATCATCGTCAACCGTATCATGTTCACCATTAAATACTGTTTGAATCGTCCAAAGAAGTGTTGAAATTCCTGTATGTGGTACCATTGTGAACTTGCAGAACCTGGTTAGTGTTGGAGTGTATCCTACAGTCGATGTTGTCCTATGTTAAAGGTGTAACATGGTTGTGTGTTGATAATCCAGTCCGCAAAACATTGTCAGATGGAGCTATACTTCTGTCGCCAGCCTCCAACATCTTATGTCGCCATACTACCTCATCTTATGTGTTTTAATACAACCTGCAACACCTGATATCATCGTACTATCTCATCTTGGGTATCTTACTATAAAACCATAAGGGACCCTTATTCAACATTTTCTTGAATGGATTCTCTCTTCTCTCATAACTAATTCTGTTTGTTTTAGGCTTTTTAACTAGGTCACGGTAACATGTGGCAGTGGAGTCCAGACTCCAGAACATATCCTTCAAGAGTGTCCAGACCATGCGTGAGACATGGCTCAAGGACACAAATTTGGGCCAAACGCCTTGGGGATCTGAAGAGCACTGCGGGCTTTGCCATAACGACAGGGATCAGGATCTGATGTGACCAACATCCTCAAAAGCAGAAGAAGAAGAAGGTCAGGTCACGGTAACAAGAAATAATGTCTGTGTTCGGGAGTCCGGTCTCTTGTGAAAACAATCATCTTCGTGTCTCTTTCTGTTTTCATCTTTTACAATACTGGTAAAAGAGTACATCAGGAGTTTTGCGTTACTAATAATGACATTTGAAAATCATTACATGACAATATATTAACCATTTTCGGTCCTGAATAGGGAAAAGGTTAGCGGACTAGTGTCTCACGGTGAAGATCAGTGGTTCAAGGCTGTTCCAGTCATCAGCTGGAGAAATGGGTTCCCAGTTGTAGAATCTAGAGTCAGTGCCGACTTAACAGCATTGTAGGCCCCGGAGTAAAGCAGTGCACTGGGGGGCCCCTAGCCAAACTGTTCATCAGTTAACTCTTTGTTATATCCACAGTACGTGATTCATGGGGCCCCTGGGCAACTGCTTAGTGCGCCCATGAGATAGGATGGTACTTGCTAGAGTAGTATAGGCAGTCGATTATGGAAGAAACAATATGACCACTAATACCAAGTTTTCTAGGTGCCCCTATGGTTTGATAGGGCTTTTTCTTAACCATTAACCATTAATTCTACTCCGTTCCAGCTTGGTATCAGTCATTCAGTCAGTCATTTGCATGTCCCTTGCGGAACTTTGTCTCCCTAACAGCTCTCCTGTAGGCCTCTCTATTGTAAGCAAAGTGCCTTGCTGTTGATGCATCCATTCGCAGATCATCGACGATATCTTGCGGCTGTCTTCGCCTTTGTCTTCCTCTCTTTCTTTTTCCCATTATATACCCTTCCAAGACTGCCTTCTCTAAATTCTCATAACGTTTGATATGTCCAAAAGTTTTCTCGGTTTAATCTTCTCCGCTAACCAACTTTCTTCAATATTACGTTCTTGTAGTTTGGATGTATTTGTTCTTTTTTTGTGCCCATGCTATTTGAAGGACTTTTCTGTAGCATTTACATTCGGTATAGTTCACGATAATATTTATAACATAACCTTTGTCCATACATATTTTCTCCAACATGCCCCTAAATAAAGCTATGGAGAGCTGTAACTCACTTAAATGAAGAACTTCTTCAGCTATAACAATTTGACAGTTGGCGCGTGTTCTTGAATTAGTTCTATGTTCTTGTTAGAATAAATAGGTCTTGAACTAATTCTGTGTTATTGATAGAACTAATAGGTCTTGAACTAGTTCTATGTTCTTTATAGGAGGAATAGGTATGGAACAAATTCTGTGTTCTTGATAGAAGGAAAAATTCTTGAACTAGTTCTATGTTCTTGATAGAAGGAATAGGTCACCTACCCAGTAATGGTTGGGCCATAAGAAATATGATTAAAGGAAAGTTGCCCTTTGAAGACCATGCATTTAATGAGAAGCTGATATAAATAGATCAGTTTAGGAGATAAACAGAAGCCTACATTCTACTCAGTTTAAGAGATAAACAGAAAAACTACATTCTACTCAGTTTAAGATATAAAAAGAAGTCTACATTTTTCTCAGTTTAAAAGGAAGTCTACATTCTGCTCAGTTTAAGCTACAAAGGAAGTCTACATTCTGCTCATTTTCAGATATAAAAGGAAGTCTACTTTTTGTTCAGTTTAAGATATAAAAGGAAGTCTACTTTCTGAACGCATATTTTTTTCATACGTTCAGAATAACACATTAGAATAATTTACCCGTATACAACTGAACAATCGTTGCTAGCATAGATAACGAAAGTCTTGAATTAGCATTAACAGTAGCGGAGCAGTTCTCTGAGAAATGTACATGACACAGCATTAACCTGAGTTCTTTATAAGGTTACTTATTGATTGCTTTTTTTTTGTCTACAGTGAACAGTTTTTAAAAAATTAATTACTATATTCATATTGTTTTGATTGTTTGTTTTGTTTGGTTTTTTTTTTTAGCCGATATTTTGTAATTTTAAACAACAATAAAATCCATAATTTACTGGCGAAATCCAACAGCCGTGATGTTTGATAACAAAAATTGCTCTTGTGTCTAGGGTTTTTCATTATACGTATTACGAATCTGATAAGGAGCACGAACAGCATGCAATAGTCTGTGATGACCTTAACTGTTGGTAGAGGATACTTGTGTTTGGAATGTACTGTCTGCATAGAAAAGCGTTTACGTCAGTGTACTGGTTATCTTCGAAAAACAGCAGACACAGCACTTTTGGCGTGAGAAGAAGACAAAACTAGCAACGATGCACATGTTTGTCGCTCGTGCATGTACGGCTTGATCTACTGATGGATGACCGTGATGATCTATGTAGTGCCAGTGCAACACATAACATCCAAACAAACGAACACTTCTCGCTTACTTTGACTCTGGCTCATGAGCGATATTTACATTACAGAACAGGTCCAAGCATAAATCCAGCTCCAAGATCTCACTTAGATACTCTGTGTTCAATCGTTATCTCTGCACTCATGTAGCCAGATGAAGACCTCGCATACTTTAGTACAGTATATCTATTCTGTTTCTTTCACACAACTGTTACCTCTCTAGGAAATCCCGACAAAAAAAACTCCAATCTTTATCGAGTTCGATAATAACTCAGTCGCATTATCAAATGACCAGCGAGCATATCGTCGCTTGCTCAGACATGTGCTGTAGTAAGGTTTGGCCTAGAAATCCATACTCCTTATAACAAACTGGCTTTGAATCGAAGCTCCAATTGATGTCCGAAGGTCTAATCTCTTTTGTTTTTATTTCTGTTTTATTTCTGGGGTTTTTTTTAACGATATTTCACGATTCCTTCTACTTTGGAGTTCTGGTTGAAGGAGTGTTTAGGCGTTCGGCCTACTCGTCTGGAGGCACTGGGTTCAAGTCCCAGGAGTAGGATTGCTTTTATCTGCTACCACCACACCCGAAAAGGCCATGGGGTCCACCCAACATCTAAGAAAAGATACCAAAGAAATCTGGGAAGGTAAATGCGGCCAGTCATGATACTCGGCCAGTCATGATACTCGGCCAGTCATGATACTCGGCCAGTCATGATACTCGGCCAGTCATGATACTCGGCCAGTCGTGATACTCGGCCAGTCGGGAGTTTTACCTTTACCTTACCTATCTCTACTTATGATATGACTTTGGATCGGATTTCCGTCCAGAAAAGACTATACTTTCTAAAACCATTTGGCTCTGGGTCAGTTGCCCTCTTTTTCAAGAACTACGTAACTGTTAAAATTTATACAGTCAGAAAATTGTTTTCACGGAAACTCATTATTACTATTATTATTACTGAAGTTTTGTGAAGAATATAAATTTATATTAATGACAAGAAAATTTCTATGAATTAATACTTGCTTCTACTTGTACGAACCCCTGTAACAGTGAGCTGTTGTTCTTTGCAGTGAATGTTGTAGAGGGGTTGAGGCACAGCGTCGTATCAGTGAGGAAGCGTTTTACAGCGGCTAGCTTTTTCAGTCCCTGGGTACAGTTATAAAGCAGGGGGTGTGCAATGCTTCTTTAGCAGAGTCCACCACCATGGGGACTACGGCGATCCCCGCCCCGTTAGCCAAGCTAAGCCTGTTACCTGGGGCACCACGGAGAGATGGGACAGGGTTTTGGTCATGGCTGACGCGCTATGTGGTCGCTGAATACCTCAGTGGACAGGGATCTTCACCTCCCTACTCATTAATATAGTTCCTCTGTTATTTCTGCTTTCTACAGAGTTCTCGCGACACAGACTTTGAAATCCTGTGATAAAGATGCCGTCCTCGACCGAGCCCTGATACATAAGATAATAATTGCTACTTTGAATGTAGAGATAAAGTAATGTGTACGTTCTAAATTACTGAAGAGAGCAGTATCCACAAGTGAAGAATTTCTCCAGGTCTGTACCTGGTTTGGTAGAGAAACGGGACACACTTTTTTTGTATGAAGAGTGGTTTTTTAGAGTGGAATGAATTTCAGCAGTTGTTTCCCTTCGTCCATAGTTCATGTTTGTGTACCGAGTTCTCAACTGTCTACCAGGATGGAGACTGTGTTTTTCTTTTCCTGCTGTTTATTTAGTCACAGTTACCTTCTACAGACCAAAAGAATAGTGAAGACCAAAACCTCCATCTTAAGGCGAAGAAAACTAAACTGATGACAACTGACAAAACAAACAACGCATCTGAAATATATATTAGTGTGGAAAAATTGGAAGCGAAGAGTTTTGGATATCTTGGATCACTAGTAACTAATAACGGAGATACAATGAGGGAAATTAAAAGGAAGACATCCACAGCTCTTTAAAAAAGTAAAACAACTAAAGAAGCTATGGAGAGGAACAGATAGAACTACAAAAATATGATTTTTAAGACCATGCACCTTTCCCATAGCAACATATGCCTGTGAGACCTCGACACTTAATAAAACATCTGAGAAACACATAAATGCCTTTGAATGTAAATGCTACAGAAGAATTCTTCAAACATCATGGACACAAAAAAAAAAAAAAAAACAACAACAAATACATCCATACTACAAGAACTTAATATTGAAGAAGGCTGGCTAGTAAAGAAGATTAACAGAGAGAAAAAATTTAAATATTTTGGACATATTAAACGTCATGAGAAATTAGAGAAGACCGTCTTGGAAGGGTACATAATGGGAAAAAGAAAGAGGAAGACAAAGGCGAAGATAGCTGCAAGACATTGTCGATGATCTGCAAATGGATGCATCAGCAGCAGGGCATCTTGTTTACAACCGAGAGGTCTACAGGAGTGCTGTTAGGGAGGCAAAGTTCCGCAAGGGACATGCAAACAACTGACTGACTGATATGTTCTACACCTTCAAACCATCTCACCATCCTTCACGTTCTGATATGACCATCAAATCATCAATGCACTTGGTCGTTGATCGGCCAAGTACGCCTTGTGGTGTCTTGGAGGGCAGCAACACATTCTCTCCACTTCTCACAGTTTTTTTAAATATAGTTCGCCAGGTGCGTTGCATTTTTACCAAGCCTCTTATTTCCCTTTGGCGTCCATCTCATGGCTATTTTGGTTTTGTTGCTATAGGTCCCCTCAGAGCAAGTAGCCAATCCATTTCCAGCGTTTTCTTTGTAGCTATTATGACATGTGTGTCTCCTTGTTCATAGGGCAACTAAGTCTCTATTATTTATTGCCTGGTGCCAGTAAAAATTTAAAACCTGTATGAGGTAGGTTTTATGGAATGAGGTTGATTTGCCTCATATAAAGTGCAGAAATTCAAACATGATATGACAAGGGGTGTAATAGAAAGAATTAGTGTTTACAATTAGAATTACGTGATTATGTCCCTTACTACACGGACATTTAATAGCCTGAAGTTGAAGCAGTGAAGAGCAATGAAAGTTCTTTCCTACACAACAAACACGTATTACACCTACTGGACCTGGTGTTGGCCTACACAACTATTAACGTGTTACAACTATTTGGCATGTTGTCTATTAAACTATAGTGTGGGTGTAGATATGTTACACACCAGCTAAACAAGTATTGAGGGTGAATACGTCACATCACTATTTAACATAGCAGTGAACGGCTTACTGCTACACAAGTGATAACGAGAAGTTACAATGATATACACTGTGTAACAAATGAAACCCCAGAACAAAACTTACCACTAGAAGTATACACGATCATGACCAGTTTACATGAGTAACAACTCAACTCCAGTACCAGCAATTGCCACACGTAACATGAATCCAATCTACTACAAGATTCAGCACTTACAATATATAAATCAAAGGTTTAATGAAGAAAAAGCCAGCTTGTGATGAGTGTTGTGAATGATCGTGGCGTGAAGTGATGGAAACAATCAACGATGAAAATACACTGAAACTGTCCCGGACACACAATCAGAGAAGCATTGAAAAAAAAAAAGCCATGATAACTTCATGTATACAGACAACTCCAACACAACCTTTCAGTCTAGCATCACAAGCATTGTCCACAAGGGGGACAATCAAGTTCTACATGGCAAAGTTCATGATAATCTGTGTCTCGAAAAGGATAAATCAACTACAAAAAAACATTTTTCCTTAAAAAGGACGCATTGACTACAAATAAGATTTTTAAGGGCATGCATCTTTCCCATAGCAACATATGCCTGTGAGACGTGGACACTTAACAAAACAGCTGAGAAACACATAAATGCCTTTGAATGTAAATGCTACAGAAGAGTTCTCCAAATATCGTGGACACAAAAAAGAACAAATATATCTATACTACAAGAACTTAATATTGAAGAAGGCTGGCTAGTGAAGAGGATTAAAGAGAGAAAACTGAAATATTTTGGACATATTAAACGTCATGATAATTTAGAGAAGACCGTATTGGAAGGATACATAATGGGAAAAAGAAAAAGAGGAAGACCAAGACGAAGATGGCTGCAAGACATCGTTGACGATCTGGAAATGGATGCAACAGCAGCAGGCCATCTTGCTCACAACCGAGAGGCCTACAGGAGTGCTGTTTGGGAGGCAAAGTTCCGCAAGGGACATGCAAATGAATGAATGAATGACTACAACTGCTACATGCTAAACTCTACTTCAGTTTTTGGTCCTGAAAAGAAAAACAAAACACATTATGAAACAGGCCATCAAACAACCATTCCAGAACACAGACCAACTCATGTCTTACTTACATTATGAAACAGGCCATCAAACAACCATTCCAGAACACAGACCAACTCATGTCTTATCCTTTCAACATCTCCAACAGAAGTCTTAGCACACGTCTCCTCATTTCAACCTCTCGAAAAGAACCGTTTCGTGCATTCCCGCCAGCTCAGACCCCTTGACTCACTAGGCAATCAGAACATGAATCTCTTCCTCCGTGCTCACCTAAACAGCTTAGCTATGGTCAAAAGTTTTTGATCACAACAAGCGAGTGTCAAGGTCCTTTCTGTTACAACAAAGGAAAATAATCTTTTCCAAGCAGGATAGAACGAGACTTTCGCACAGCAAAGTAATGGACCACGATATTGTATGGTTGGACCTCGAATAGAAAAATCATAGACAGCACTTTCAAGCGTGACAGAAAGAAGAATGACAATTACCTGGGGTTTGAACCACGGACTCTGTTAGGACAAGCACTCGTCTAGTCACGGAGATAGCTAAGATTATTAATGTGCTGTCACTGGATAGAGAGATATCTACCTACATACCTACCTACTTATCTACCTTTCTACCTACCTACTTATATCTACCTTCCTATTGTCCTACTTACCTACCTACCCACCTACCTATTTACCTACTTAACTACCTACCCACCTACCTATTCTATCGAGATAGATGAAATGCTATCTATCTATCTATCTATCTATCTATCTATCTATCTATCTATCTATCTATCTATATCTATCTATCTATCTGTCTGTCTGTCTGTCTGTCTGCGTCTGCCTCTCTGTCTGTATTTTAAACAAAACATCTGCTCATCCTTTCGTCTAGTTCTTTCTAAATTGATTTATGCGTTTCTTTTTTATGTCCGCTTTCTCGGCATAGGAGACAACTGAAAATATTTAGTTTTATTTTGCGTCGTCTTTTCGTTATTTATCTCCCCTGACGCCGTCAACCTTAAATGGCAAGAATCTTGCTCTCCGTTGCTTGTAGCACGCTGAAACGGTTTTGCAGTACCTCCAACACGAGGGGCCAATGCCGACCAACTTCTAGACCTCTCCTTCCCCTGCTGTCCCTTATCTATGCAGTATCCTCAGAAAAGCTGTTGTGTCTTCTTTTCCCGCTAATACTCACTTGTTATGGCTTCGATTAAATGAGGAACTCGGATGCAGCAAAAGTTAAAACAATCACTGTATTCCCAGGTAAGCAAACATGTTTCTTCTTCTTCTCTTACTGGGGGGCGAATGTTGCGTCTGGCCAGGCGTCCTGGGAGCCAGTGTCTCACGTGACTCTTGTCTGCCTGTTGGTGATTTATGTAGCCGATCCCATCTGGGAGGTTTTCACATAAAGAAAGTCTTCTGGTTCTTCCTTATACTGCGCTGCAACTTAAGGCAAGAGATAGTACATACCGCTACCCGTAGGAGGCCGGAGATTTCGCTGTTTACTGTCAGGTAAAGAGACAAGACGTCCCATATTGTACGGGACAGCTCCATATTTTAAGGATTTGTCTAGGGAACAGTATTACTTCGGTCGAGAGGCCGAATGCCTCATATTTTAAAATATGTGGTTGATATTGTCCCGTATTCTCATTTTCGGATAAAATGGAAAATGTTTCTGTAGACAGCCAAGAGGGAAATTTTGTAGTACGCCCAGGCAGGGTGCATCACTGCCTCAGTTTTAAAACGGGATATCGTAATATCGTATGTCTTCTGCCTGTCTCATTTTCTGTAACTTCCAACACCTCCACCTCCCTAACCCCCCTCCCCTCTCTCTCTCTCTCTCTCTCTCTCTCTCTCTCTCACTCACACACACACACACACACACACACTTGACTGAATGTCCCGTATCGGGGATACTTTTTGTCTTACGATCCCACATCCCCAGTAGATTGAAAAAGATACTCATATTTCCTTCTCCTGATTATCGATATTATCATCGTCGCCAGTTCTGTTAGGTACCAGTATAACCTAAGAAGATTTCAGTAGCTTGGTTTTAATTTACACTTGGATAACATATGGATAACATATGGATAACATATGGATGCAGAACAGGTAAAAGAGAATTGTAATCTAACAACACATTTTGTTGAAGACAAAAAATTCTTCAGAAATAGGCAGTCTCAGACCTTCATACTTTGCTTGTCAACTCCACCCCCCTCCCCCCGGACGATATAGATACCCTCAGGTGGTGTATACTCCCCCAGGATGTGATGATATACTCATGTGGTGTATATACTCCCAAGTGATGACGATATCTCCAGGTGGTGCATATATTCTCAAGTGATGATAATACACTTATGTAATATATATACTCCCAGGTGGTGTTCACACCACAAGGTGATGTAGATATCCCCTGAAGATGACGATAAATTCAGGCAGTGTGGATACCTGCGGTGGTGTGGTACCCCCAGGTACTGCTGATACCCTAGGTGGTGTGGTACTCCCAGGTGCTGCTGATACCCTAGGTGGTGTGGTATCACAGGTGCTCCTGATACCCTAGGTGGTGTAGTACCCCCAGGTACTGCTGATACCCTAGGTAGTGTGGTATCACAGGTGCTCCTGATACCCTAGGTGGTGTGGTACCCCCAGGTACTGCTGATACCCTAGGTGGTGTGGTACCCCCAGGTACTGCTGATACCCTAGGTGGTGTGGTACCACAGGTGCTCCTGATACCCTAGGTGGTGTGGTACCCCCAGATGCTCCTGATACCCTAGGTGGTGTGGTACCCCCAGGTGCTCCTGATACCCTAGGTGGTGTGGTACTCCCAGGTGCTGCTGATACCCTAGGTAGTGTGGTATCACAGGTGCTCCTGATACCCTAGGTGGTGTGGTACCCCCAGGTGCTCCTGATACCCTAGGTGGTGTTGTACCCCTAAGCGCTGCTGATAACCTAGGTAGTGTGGTATCACAGGTGCTCCTGATACCCTAGGTGGTGTAGTACCCCCAGGTACTGCTGATACCCTAGGTAGTGTGGTATCACAGGTGCTCCTGATACCCTAGGTGGTGTGGTACCCCCAGGTACTGCTGATACCCTAGGTGGTGTGGTACTCCCAGGTGCTGCTGATACCCTAGGTGGTGTGGTATCACAGGTGCTCCTGATACCCTAGGTGGTGTGGTACCCCCAGGTACTGCTGATACCCTAGGTAGTGTGGTATCACAGGTGCTCCTGATACCCTAGGTGGTGTGGTACCCCCAGGTACTGCTGATACCCTAGGTGGTGTGGTACCCCCAGGTACTGCTGATACCCTAGGTGGTGTGGTACCACAGGTGCTCCTGATACCCTAGGTGGTGTGGTACCCCCAGATGCTCCTGATACCCTAGGTGGTGTGGTACCCCCAGGTGCTCCTGATACCCTAGGTGGTGTGGTACTCCCAGGTGCTGCTGATACCCTAGGTAGTGTGGTATCACAGGTGCTCCTGATACCCTAGGTGGTGTGGTACCCCCAGGTGCTCCTGATACCCTAGGTGGTGTTGTACCCCTAAGCGCTGCTGATAACCTAGGTAGTGTGGTATCACAGGTGCTCCTGATACCCTAGGTGGTGTAGTACCCCCAGGTACTGCTGATACCCTAGGTAGTGTGGTATCACAGGTGCTCCTGATACCCTAGGTGGTGTGGTACCCCCAGGTACTGCTGATACCCTAGGTGGTGTGGTACCCCCAGGTACTGCTGATACCCTAGGTGGTGTGGTACCACAGGTGCTCCTGATACCCTAGGTGGTGTGGTACTCCCAGGTACTGCTGATACCCTAGGTGGTGTGGTACCCCCAGGTACTGCTGATACCCTAGGTGGTGTGGTACCCCCAGGTACTGCTGATACCCTAGGTGGTGTGGTACCCCCAGGTACTGCTGATACCCTAGGTGACACGAATACCCCCAGTGTGTTGTGGATCCCCCCAGATGGTGTTTATATCCCAGGTGGTGTGGATACCTTCAGGTGATGTGGATATCTCAGGTGATACAGACACCCCCGAGTGGTGTGGATACCTTCAGGTTATGTGGATGTCTCAGGTGATACAGACACCCCCGGGTAGAGTGGATGCCCCCAGATGGTGTGGGTTCCTTCTTGTTAAAGAGGAAAGCTGAGTACAATGAAGAAGACAGAAAATCTGCGAAGACATTTCTAATTATGTACTAAAGAGCGATAGAATTAGTGCATCTGTACTGGACTGGTCATTTACTTCGCTGACCTTCTACATAAGTAGTACATGTATTTCATTTTGTTCTTCGTTCTGTGCTGCGGTTTGTAAACATAATTTATAGTGTTTATTCTGTCTTTGTACTTTTCCTATACGACATGCATTTGTTTAAGATATATTCTAACACACACATATAGCTTCATGAAGTATATTTTTAATATAGTTTATTACATTACGATAATTTCTGGGTTTTTTTTTAAAAACAGAATTGGGAGATCCAAGAAAATCCTGAAACTGAAAATAGAAGAAACGTTTAAGGGGAAGCAACTGTAGGACAGCAATGAAACAAATGGGCAGTCACCAAAGACAAGGCCAGGAGGATTTCGTGGAAAGACATTGTGAGATGGATATTGTATCAAATTCTTGCTAATATGATGTATGATGATGATGATGATGACGACGACGATGACGACGACAATGATGATGATGATGACGACGATAACTGTGATGATGATGATGATGATGATGATGATGATGATGATGATGATGACGACGACGATTACGACGACAATGATGATGATGATGACGACGATAACTTTGATGATGATGATGATGACGACGACGACAACGATTACGACGACAATGATGATGATGATGATGATGACGACGATAACTTTGATGATGATGATGATGACGACGACAATGATGATGATGACGACGACAATGATGAGGACAACGATGATGATGATGATGACGATGACGACGAACTTAAAATAGTAAGTTCTAGCAAGTTCAAAGGTCAGCGCTTACGACTACACATACTCGCCTACAACTCGCCTGACGTTCGCTACTGATATCAGAATATGCACGTACCTTCCGCAACAAAGAGAGGGCAGAGCCTCCCTCAATGAGTACTAGTGAGTACCGCACCCCTCTTCATGCCAGACTCTCTCTCTCTCTCTCTCTCTCTCTCTCCCCTCCTCCGTCTTGCCAGATTTCGCCAGCAGTGCAGGCCATGAGTGACTTGACTGTTTGTACCTGCTCATGAACCTTATCCAGGCGGACGGCTCCTGTCTCAGTGCGCGTGGAAAGCACGTGCGTGAAATTTTAACGTCTTCATTTACCCTCATGGTACGCTGTGAAACAATATATACTAGCCCTAATACAGCCAAATGTAATCTGTAATTGTTTTAAAAGATGAATGTTTATAAACTTTCCAGACATTTTGTTGAGAATTCTGCGAAACGCTATGTAAAGAGCAAAATTATGAAATGTTTGGAATTGGCTTCCCTAGAATACTACAAACTGCTACGTTGTTTCTCCGTGCAGAGAAATGGATGCCATCTTTAAAGTTTATTTTAAATTGAAAAGTTTAACAATGTACAATTTAACATATAAAAAATTTAACAAAGATTAACGTCTGAGTTAGATGTTTATTTCTTTTTTCCTCTTTCCTCAGTTCAAAGTGAGTCTTTGTCGGTGATTACAAAGATTATAGATTACGAGATATAAGATACCTCGGTGCGGACTATGATTACTACGTCATTGTTGGTGGTGTTTCATGATGTGTACGTGAAGAAACTTGGCCTGAGGTTCACGGTGTGCTGGTGACGCTGTGGTGTTGGCGGTTCACACAACTGAGAGAGCGGTTATTGCCGTGATGTGGCTGTGAGCTCCATTGTAATTCAGATAAGAGGGAATGCACAATACTGAGGATTATATTCCCTTGGGGAATTCATTTCGCCCATCATTTACATGTAAGTACTTACTCACTAACAAACTCTGTTTGAAAAAATATATATATATGGAATAATGCAAAATCCAATTCAGGATTACTTGGTTTAAAAACAGGAAGTGAACGTAAGTATAGGCCACCACAGCGGATGTTGATGTTACCATGGATGCAAGTCAATCGTGGGACGGGAATAACATGACGTTTGCATAATGCGAAGACGTCAGACAAGTAACTACATCAGATATACACACAAAAGCTAAACAGATCTCTTCTACGTGTATACAGTTTATGATATCTGCCAGCCTTCCTAGACAGCGTGTTTGTATACTGATGGACGGGCCTCCATATACATATCTAGAGCGAGCGCATGTTCATATATAATAAGTCACTCAACGCTATCATTTTCTGCCTAGTGAACCTCATGCAGAGCGTAAGCCTCTACTAATTTCCTCTCCCGTCCTTCCAGCCGTGAGAGGCTCAGCCTCTTTAGAGAATTGTGTTTCGTTATTGCTCAGAATCTGACGAGCGCTGTTCCGGTATCTTTTTACTATCTTCTTTGATGGGCAAGGCGATTGAATGACTTAGCTTGTAGACTGTCTAGAGAGGAGATTTGGAATCTTCTATATCATATGTGTCTGACCTTCTGTGCCAGCGTCCAGTTTCTTGCTCCAATGAATGTCTTTCCAGTTATTTTCCTTTTTTTTTTCACTATTGCTATTATTGAATGAGTCAGTTTAAAAATAAGGAAGAACTTCACTCATCAAGGGAGAGTGTGGTTTAGTTACATTCACAGCCTGAATATAAAACTAACTTTTGTCACTCTTTCCTGACTTTCAGCTTTATACATACCACTCAATAAGTCCTTCAAATGAGTCTCCGATAACTTGATTCCCCTGCCCATCATCATCATCATCATCATCATTTCGTGCCGTCTCCTCAGGGAAGGTTGACTGCCGTAAATCTCTACTCTGCTCTATTTCTTGTCTTCTTAGAGTATTCAGCCAAGCCTGTCCCTGTCCATCTCTTGATGTTGTCCACCCATCTATATCGTTGCCGTCCTCTTGTTCTTTTCTCTTCGATCTTGCTTTCAAGAACGGTCTTCAGTGTAGTATTGTGCCTCTTGACATCCCCAAAGTATCTTGGCCATCTTGTTTTTATGATTTTCAATATTTCTCTTTTCACTTCAAGTTGGTTTAGCACTTTGTTATGTGTTTTCTTTTCCGTCCATAGAATACGCCCTATTCTTCTGTACATCCATGTTTCAAGGGCCTCAGTTTTCTTTTCTGCTGTCTTATTCAAGGTCCAGGCTTATACACCATAAAGGAATATGTAGCATCTTACGATACTTAATCTCAGTTGCTGTAATATTTGTTTTGATGTAAGGATCTTCCTCATTCTGCTGAAGGTGTTTTTTGCCAAACCTATTCTTTTTGTTAATTTCCGTTCCACATTGTTCATCCTCTGTTATCATGTGCCCCAGATACCTGAAGCTTTTCACCTGTTCCATTAATTCTCCAATATGCTTATTCTAAAAACAAGTTCTTGTTGTAAATTAGAGTGACGGCCCATGCTAAATCCTTAGCCATAGCCAAAGAAGCAAATGTTCGCCTCATGGTTCTAGCTATAGTATG
The DNA here is from genome assembly GCA_009760885.1 of Achatina immaculata. NCBI lineage: Eukaryota > Metazoa > Mollusca > Gastropoda > Stylommatophora > Achatinidae > Lissachatina > Lissachatina immaculata. The sequence continues at coordinate 71,401,723 of CM019716.1, read as the reverse complement.
ATTCCGATCAACTCTAAATGCGTAGGCCTGCGTGTATTGGTAGCCCTGAGGGAGTGGGGGATGTTTCAGAGTTTGATTCCCCCCTCCGATGCCACAAAAACGACAACACGAAGAAGCCAGGTCGTGGTCCAGTTATCTTTCCCACGCTGATCTATTCAAGGTCAAGGAGAAATGTCTGTTTAAAACTGATGTTTTTTTTTATACTTTGTGGTTTTTGTGGTTAGCTGATACTTTTTGGTTTTTGTGGTTAGCTTGGTTGTTATGATGTTTGGGTAACTAGACATTGTTACATACAGACATCATATAAACATATACCTATATGGACATGTGCATATAGTACATACATATATTCGTACATATATAACATACACAGTACAATTTATTGTTGTAAATATATATAAGCATATAAATATACACATATAAACACGGATATATACACATATGTACATATGTACACCTGTGCACATAAAAATATACACATAGACACACACATATAAACATACATATATAGACATAAATATAAATACATACATATATGCATATGCATATACACATACATGTAAGCACACACACGAACATACATACATACATACATACATGCATACAAACATACATACATATATACATACATACAAGCAAACATATGTGCCTCCACATATCTTAAGTACAACATTTACCCACGTCTCACCATTATAGTCTCTTCTCCAACGCTTAGCTGTTATGATAATAGCATTCGACAATCGTGTACATAGTCCTTTAGAATACTTGTTGTTTTAACTTTAGCAACTAAACTAAAAGAAAACAGAACTTTAGCAACTGAACTGAAAGAAAACAGAAATTTAGCAATTGAACTGAAAGAAAAGAGAACTTCAGCAACTGAACCGAAAGAAAAGAGAACTTTAGCAACTGAACCCGAAAGAAAACAAAACTTTAGCAACTGAACTGAAAGAAAACAGAGCTTTAGCAACTAAACCGAAAGAAAACAAATACAGAACTGCATAACTTGTTAATAAGTGTCTAACTTCATTGTTGTGCTTGCTTGCCCTAGTTCCCCTTTGGCCGAGATTTTAACCCTTCCGTCCAGTCTCTTTGGCCGAGATTTTAACCCTTCTATCCAGTCTGAGTCCCTAATGCCTGTTCCTCTCGCCAAAACGACCTCAACTATCAGGATGTTATGGATCAAGTGTGATAAAAGGCAAGGCCAAGACAGTGGTGGATTGATGTTAATTTTTTTGTTCTCTGCCCTGGAGATTGCGTGGTCTTTGGGCTGGTGTCTGCCTCACGGAACATGCGAAGCCAGGATTCACTGTGACTTCGTCGTGAACTGTGACATATTTAATATAGCGTGATATTACGGCATCATTCGCTAAGATATAGGAAACAGTAATAAGAGCTAATAACTTTATCCTCTAGCAAGATAATATTTCAGCTTGGGCTTTCATCAGCAAACAAAACAAAAGAGAAAGATTGGTTGATTGAGTGGTCTTTATTTCAAAACGGTTAAGAACTGGGCACGCAGGCCCGTCTGACATTCTGCCCTTTACCATACAACTTTCACTCTGTTCCGGACATTCTATGAATATAGAACATTTAAAAATGATTTCTTAAATAAGAATGATTTTTTTACAATAGTTTCTTTTTTTCAGTGTCTAAATTCGTGTCATCAATTTTCATAAGGTGCTTTTCTGGAATTATCCATTTCTGTAACATTTGTTATCGTTCTTGTAGGCTGAAGCAGGAGGAAATTATGTCCCTGTTATAAGGACAAAGTTACTCCCCTTGACCCAAGTGTGTTCCTAAGTCGTGCAGAAATGATTAGTGCGCTGTCTCTCAGAGTCGATGTTTCCACTTCTGTCAAGACCCTCCACTCACATAACACAGCCGTGAATTTGGGTTTCATAGCGACTCTTGAAGATGGGAAAGAAAAGCTTTTTAAGGTACTATACTTCCAACAGTCACCCAGGCTGTAGAAATGGGTACCCGATTTCTTCTAGAGTTGGGGAATGAAAGGCGGCCAGGCGTGATACTGACCATATCACCCTCTAGTGTGCTTTGACAGGTCAATGAAAATATGGGCACTAACACCATATCCCTATGTGTCTCTAAAAGGCATGAGAGGATTACTTTTACTTTTTTTTTTTACTTCCAACATTGACCCTTCTCCCTCCACCCCTTAGTGAGCTGGCAAGTCAATGTCAAATATAGACGCTACAGTCATAGACACTGGTGACCACTTTAACATCAAAGGATTACCTGGACTTTCCTGAGTTGTTGGAATATAATTTAGTAACAAATCTGAACACCTGGTTATCAAGAAGAAATGTAAGGAAGTAGACAGTTTCAGAAAATGTCTGATAAGTTCTGGTGACGACACAAAAGAGACCATAATCATTTTGACGGTCGTCGAGAGAAGAAAGAAAGATGACTGTGGCAGTTATCAGAGAGAAGAGAGAAAGATGGCTGTGGCAGTTATCAGAGAGAAGAGAGAAAGGTTAATGTGGCAGTTATCAGAGAGAAGAGAGAAATATGGCTGTGGCAGTTATCAGAGAGAAGAGAGAAAGATGGCTGTGGCAGTTATCAGAGAGAAGAGAGAAAGATGGCGGTGGCAGCTGTCAGAGAGAAGAGAGAATGATGACTGTGGCAGTTATCAGAGAGAAGAGAAAAAAGTTACTGTGGCAGTTATCAGAGAGAAGAGAGAAAGATGGCTGTGGCAGTTATCAGAGAGAAGAGAGAAAGATGACTGTGGCAGTTATCAGAGAGAAGAGAGAAAGATGACTGTGGCAGTTGTCAGAGAGAAGAGAGAAAGATAGCTGTGGCAGCTGTTAGAGAGAAGAGAGAATGATGGCTGTGGCAGTTATCAGAGAGAAGAGAGAAAGATGGCTGTGGTAGTTATCTGAGAGAAAAGAGAAAGATGGCTGTGGCAGTTATCAGAGAACTAAACAAACACATTTCCTATATTTTAACCAATATGGTAGGGGCCGATGTGTTCGTAAGATGGTGATGATTTTTGAAAAGCCTGGTGTTTTAACTCGCTCGAGGAATTCTTAAAACTACATCATTGTAAAAGCCTTGGTTTCAGTGTATTAAAGTAAATGTCCTAACCATTCACCAGGACAAGTACACCGGTTGATAATGCAAGGAACTTCTAAAGAACGCGACACAGGAAGAGGCGGGTTGAACGAGGGAACGCTATCTTGAAGAAGAATGGTGTATCAGCGCATGAAGACACATTAAGTGCTTTATATTGGACAAGGACACATTAAGTGCTCTATACTGGACAAGGACACATAAAGTGCTCTATATTGGTCAAGGACATATTAAGTGCTCTATATTGGACAAGGACAAATTAAGTGCTCTATATTGGACAAAGACACATTAAGTGCTCTAAATTGGACAAGGACACATTAAGTGCTCTATATTGGACAAGGACAAATTAAGTGCTCTATGTTGGACAAGGACACATTAAGTGCTCTATATTGGACAAGGGCACATTAAGTGCTCTATATTCGACAAGGACACATTAACTGCTCTATATTGGACAAGGACACATTAAGTGCTCTGTATTGGACAAGGATATGTTCTGTCTCCATCTCTGTTCAACCTGCTCATAGATCATCTTCAGATACTAAGAAGAACTACCAGGACTGAACATAGGGGGAAGAAATATCATCAATTTAAGTCGTGCAGGTGATACAGTCCTTCTAGCACGGAGAGAACTCATAGTACCTACAGAAATTATTAGATACATTTAAAAAAAACACACAAACCAAGAATGGGGACTTTATTCAAGAAGAACAAAGTAATGGTGTTCAACAGGAAAGACCGAAAGCTGCAGATGGATATAATCATAAACAACTAGAAACTGGAACAAGTGACAAACTGCAGCTATCTAGGGCATCTACTGACCGAGAATGGTGGATGGGAGATGTGAAACGGAAATAAAGAAAAGACTAGAAGCCGCATGACACACACTCATCTCCATAGAGGCAATGATGCTATCCAGGAATGTGTCAAAAAAAAACCAAAATGAGATTTGTGAAGTGATGTTCTGTACTACTGTACGGAGCAGAACCCTAAACTCCAGGTGAAAAGCCAGTCAAGGATCCAGCAAGTCTAAACATCCAATCATAAACATTACACAGTCAAGGATCCAACAAGTCAAAACATCCAGTCAATAAACGAGTTCATCAAGCATGCTCCTCCTTTCTTCTTTTCTTTGAGCTGCGTTTTCTTAAAAGATCCTCAAGCAGGAAATCGAAGAGCCCTCTATAGTATGGCAGATAAAGATTCAGCACTGTGCTGTCTCGTGCATGTCTTCCTTTCAACGAAGCATAAAAGTCCGACAGTCAAACAAACAAACGCACAAACACACACACACACACACACTACCTGGGATCATGAGAGAAAAACTTGTTTGTAATTCTGAAAACTAGCTACTGATCAGCCTGATTTATTTGTTCACCTGATCTTCTAAGCGCGGCCACCGGTGTAGCCATGCAAGATAACCAGGAAACTTTCACCTCTGTATGGGTGACATTTACCTAGGTTATCTTTCAGCAAGAACGCACACGGCATCAGCAACTGCAAGGACAAAATAACATCCCTTTTTTTGTGTGTTTTTTTCCCTGGCGGGTTTAGAAGCTGCTACAGTTGCTGCCGTACTTTTCTTATGAGATACCTGGATAATCTTCCACTTAATTTATGACAAACAGGGATAGCTTTTACCCTTAATTTATGACACAAAAAAAAAAAAAAGAATGCTGGCGAACGAGTTACAGAAGTACAGATAAACGTCACTGCTTTAACAAACAAACCAAAAAAAAACCCGCATTCTCACTCACACACTCACACACGCTCACTCATGCACAAAGCATAAAATAGATATGACCTGCTCCGTCAAAAGTTTCCAGACGTCTCGAGAAAATATTCATGACAACAAAAAAAAAAAAAAGATGAAATTAAACGACGCATTTTAACAAGAGCGACCAATATTTCAGCTAAGCAGATTTTTTCACTAATATCAGAAGAAGGAAAATAAAAAACGATACAGTAAGTAATTTGGAGAAGTAGATTTCTGATAAGACTTTCGATTAATGGAGAGATTGAGTAAGGTAACACAAAAAATCTTTTAGATGTTTTTACCTTCTATTTTCTTCTGCATGAAGGTGTTTTTCTCCTGAGATTTTTTACGCGTTTGCTACCCTTTCTTTTTCCATTCCTTTTCTCTTTTCCTTCATCTATTCTTTGTGTTTTATAAAACCATGAATTATGTCTCCTCTGACAAACACTTTTATGAGACTCTGAACTATGTGTTTAATATCGCAGGGAGCGTTATGAATGCTTGTGAACTAAGGAATGAACTTTATTTTCAAACAGCAAAGAACTGGGCATGCAGGTCGATCTGACATTCTACCCTTCGTCTCTCATCCTTCATTCTTTTTCTAATCATTCAACATCACGACGGTACCACTCTTATAAATGCGTATAGAATATTGATAGATATAAAATAAAGAACTTTTACTTTTAACGCCGTATCCACACATTCATCAGTGTATTTCTCAGTGATATAAACAGCAGAGGCATTTGAATTTTCACACGTTAATTTCATCCATATTCGTAAAGGAACTGATGGAAACCATCTTTCAGTTGTGTTATATTTGTCACGCCAGCTTGGACATGCCGGCTTGAAGCGTCCCGAAGTGGACGTGATATTCTCCCACGACAGCACGCGATATCGTGACCATTTTCCACTTTGCTGATAGCACACAGCGATGGTAACAATAATGGGAGGGACGAGGTGAGACCAGACATTTGCCAGATGTCTTGTTTGTCAAAAAAAAAAAAAAGAGAAAAAAAGGGAAGGGAGTGGAGGTGTAGCGGATAGAAGGTCCATAGCTGGAGTCCTAAAGGGTAAAGCGTTTGCATCTGATTTTCAGGTGGATATACCCAAAGTTGGTTTCATGTGAAATGTCCGTGACGACGACTGGCTCCCAGGAAACGACTTAAGAGACATTTCTCTGGCAGTGGAATTCCTATACTCCTTGGAGCTGCCATTCTTTGCCCTTACCTGTAGCAGCTCCGAGAGAAAGATACCTTGAAGTTGCAAAACAAAAAACAATTTCGCTTTTCCGTCACGAAGATTTCAACACTTTCAGAGAATGTGACCTACCGCTTTCTCTGTGGTTTTACTTTCATGAATAACAGGTGCAAGATATGTTCACAGTGTTTTCACGTACATGTGCAAGATATGTCCAGTGTGCTTCATGTACATGTGCATTCTCTTCTAAGATATTAAACGCCCTTTTGGGTATGTTCGCTGGATTTTTTTTTTTTTTGGCAATCAGAAACCCATAGTTGATATGCTAGAGTTAAGGTTGGCTAACGGGACAGATATCGCCTTAGTCCTACGACGGTGGATTCTGTTAAAGAAGCATTGCACAGAAGAAGAAGTAGACGAAGAAGAAGAAGAAGAAGATGATGATGATGATGATGATGATGAAGTCCCCAGCCAGGATACCGGCGGATCTCTAGGGGTTTATGAAAGTTCGTGTGGGATGTCAGTTTAGATAAGTCAAGTTTATACTAGATACTGAAAATGTGTACAAGTTTTAACTTACTACCAAGTGATGAATGGAAGTGCGAGTGAGAACCATGATGGTCTGTCCATTTATCATTGGCTTCAGAAGGTCAGTGATGTAAAAAGGATTAAGAATTATCATTGGCTTCAGAAGGTCAGTGATGTAAAAAGGATTAAGAATTATCACTGGCTTCAGGAGGTCAGTGATGTAAAAAGGATTAAGAATTATCATTGGCTTCAGAAGGTCAGTGACATAAAAAAGGATTAAGAATTATCACTGGCTTCAGGAGGTCAGTGATGTGAAAAGGATTAAGAATTATCACTGGCTTCAGGAGGTCAGTGATGTGAAAAGGATTAAGAATCATCACTGGCTTCAGGAGGTCAGTGACGTGAAAAGGATTAAGAAGCAACCACTACTTGAGAGGAATAATTCGCCCTCACATGTTTATCATGTTCCAGTCTTGACTCCCAAAATTCTCTCAGTTAGAAATATTTTTTTCTACATTTTTTTACTTCTAGACTTTGTGGCTGTTGCTGATGTTGTTTGTTTATTTATTTGCTTGTTTTCAGTTTGTTTACTGACCCTGGCTTCTTTGTTCTCGGTAACCTAATCATGTAGTTTGTCATTTCCTCTTGCGTCTTCATTTCGTTTTTTTTTTTTAAAATTGTTTCATGCGTCTCTGAAATCAAGAATAGAATACGCTAAGTAAAAACAGCTTCTACAACAAATGAGAACCATATTGTGCAAGGCATCTCTGTCGCTGTACGTCACAAAGAGAGGTTCTCTAAACTGAGTCTATCCTTTCCCATGGAAGTGAGTCACGGACAATGAACAGATCCACGCAAAAACTACTAGAGGCAACAGAGATGTGGTTTCTCAGAAGAATGTTAAGAATACCACGGACAGCTAAGATGACAGACAAGGAATGTCTAACAAGTGTAGGAAGAAAGCTAATTAAATCCGTAAGATTTAGAACATTAGACATAGAACGAGAAAGCAACGGCTTGAAAACATCACATCAGCAGGAAGGGCAATGAATTATGGGAAGAGAGTCAAGGGAAGACCAAGAGGAAAAAAAAATAAAATGTTCATGGACGGTCTGAGTTGCTGGAGAAGCATTACTGCCAACGCCTACCGGCACGGCACCTGATGATGATAATGATGGTATTTTTAAAAAAAACAACAACACAGAATCAAACGTAATGTTCAATTTATGTTCATTCATTCATTCATTCATTTGCATGTCACCTGCGTAACTTTGCCTCCTAAACAGCACTCCTGTAGGTCTCTCGGTTGTGAGCAAGATGGCCTGCTGCTGATGCATCCATTTTGAGATCATCAATGATGTCTTGCAGCCATCTTCGCCTTGGTCTTCCTCTCTTCAATTTATGTATTTTATTTTAATAACCAGAATTAAACCTTGGAATCTAATTTAATGGTAGAATAGATCAGGTTATTGACAAAACAGACACCAATAAAAGTAAACACAAATAAAAAATATCAGACATTAATTCTCACAGACAAAGAAAAAAAATCCTGACACACCTGTGGGAGGTAAATCGAAAACCTGACAGTTCTGGCTTCGTTCAAAATTAGATCAAAAACTGAGAAATTGAGGATCAGGAATAATAAAATATAAACTTTATTTTTGGAAAGAAAATTAAACATTTGGCAATCGTCTAATCTCATTTCGTTTATCTCGCTCTGTTATCAAACATTCCATTTCCCATTTGCCGTTAACTTTACTTTATACCTCGCTTCACTTTCATACTTTTAATCTTTCATACATATTTAGTCTACAGCTTACTATAAAATGACAAAATATAAACAGTGTGGGTTAACTCTATTTCTACCACACACAAAAAATTGTGTTATAACATGGCCAATATACTTTTACTGGGAAAAGACTAAAGGCCTCTTCTTCTAAATCTAAATCTCATAATAGTTTCGACGTTTCAAGGTTGTATCTACTTTTAATCTGCCCAATTTCAAGCCTGCTTCTGTCTGTTCCGTAACACTAGTTTTGTGTTGTTTTTTTTTTTAAGGAGCGTGCAGGACCAGGTTGTTAGTTTTGTCTGACCCCTACCCGTGAAGATCTTCCCAGCTTGGCTGAACCTGCCAGGAGTAGAACTCCCGCTGGTATAGCTCTGGGGGTGTTCGGGGAACTTAAGCTACCACGTCAGGACAAAGCACCAGCCCCATGTGGCTGACCTGGGACCTCTACTTAGCTGAATTTTTGGTTTAAAACGTGAACCGTTTAAAGCAGAGCATTTGAAATGACAATGTAAAGCTGAAAAGCATTTTAAACGACAATATAAAATCAGTCTTCTGTGTCAAATCAGAAGCTCGTAAGTTCAAAGAAAAAGAAAGCATGCAGCGTGGAGAAGAAAACTGGGGCAAATCAAACAGGGAGGAGTTTATAAAGCTTCAAGAAGGCAAAAAATGAGTAAAGAGGACTACAAATATTAGTAACAAATTGTGGAAATTGTAGTAGGTAACTACTTATTACTATATCGTAGTAAGTATTAACGTGAAGACAAATAAATGGATTTGTAAACAAACAAACAAAAACAATTATAAAATAAACAACGGCTTCTAAACCAGTTTAGTTCCCCCCCCCCCCCCCCGAGGTTAATTTCACATTCTAATTCTTGAACTATAATACAAGCTAACACTAAGCACCGCATCTTTTCTCAGCATAAACTGTGCAGATTCATTTAATATAAACTTGTTTATGTGGGATGTGGATCTTTGTTTGCTCGTGTATCTGGGTAGAAAATGAGTTAACAGCGAAAAGCCCCTTCGCTTGGAAGCAATGAGCAGCGAACCCGCCTTACTTCTTACCAGGATGAACATTTCAGCCCTACTCTCACTGAAACCTTCAGCTTGCTTTTCACCTCGTTGTAGTTCTAGGATGGAACTAAAATCCTAAACAAACACCCTGCAGGAAGCCCAGATAATGAGTAGCACATGGCAACACCTTGATGGGCCATGCTTTTCAACCCCGTGAAGTTCGCGCGATCAGGTATCTTTCATAAAGAGACTAGAATAAGGCTTTTTTTTGCGGCAGATCATTAGAGCGATACGGAGACCTATTTGCCCCTCCACGTAGCTGGTAAAATATGACCTATGATGTCCTGGCTTTTCATCTCGTTACATTAAAGGCAGGTAAACAGGGTTTTTTTTCACCTTTTTTTTTTAAATCCAAGATATCTTCCTAGTTTGAGTTTCTCTGTCAGCTTTCCTGCATTTAAGATGGATACCTAATATTTTGATAGGCTTCTTAATTTAGAATTCTAATTTGTTTTAGACAAATGAAAGATTCCTCTAGATTGAATATATAATTCAAGTCTTGATCTCTTTCTTGGTTAGTGGTTTTTTTTTAAAACTAATGACATGCCCCATATTTCAAGTCTTTTTCAATAATGAGCAGTAAAATAATCTTTACAGTCTTCTGTCATTGTTATAGTCTTTTAACATTGTTATAGGCTTTAATCATAGTTATAGTTGTTATCATCGTTATAGTCGTTACTATCGTTATTTTAAATCGTTATAGTCTTTTATCATCGTTATAGTTTTTAATCATCGTTGTAATCTTCCTCATCATATATTTATCGTAGTCTCTTATAATCGTTATAGTCTTTATCATTATTATTTTAGCATTGTTATAGTCCTTTATCATCGTTATAGTCTTTATCATTATTATTTTATCATTGTTATAGTCCTTTATCATTGCTATAGTCTTTATCATTATTATTTTATCATTGTTATAGTCCTTTATCATTGTTATAGTCTTTTACCATCATTATAATCTTTTATCGTCGTCAAATTATTTAATGGTGCACGAACAGTTAATTACCTGGATGTATTCACTCGAGGTGCGGTTGCAATTAGCGTGTTCTTTAAGTGTCCTAATGATTAAGTTTGGCGTGATTAAGCGCCACTAAATCATTTCAGTTGATACTCGCCGTTCTTATAAACGGCCTTAATGAAATCAATATTTAATCCCTATCGTTTTAGTCTCTCTTTTTTTGTTTTAAAATACCATTTTCATTTTGTAATCTTTTTTTTTCTGACAACTGAGATGATTGCTTACTTAAAGAGTTAAAGTGCAAGTCATGTTGCTGTTATTTGTTATTTAACTCTTTGCTTCCTATTTGCCACGGGTAAACCTTTCCCGGGGAATAAAATAAATATAAATGACATTAAAACATTAATACGTCTGCATTTTAATTCTCTCCTTAATAGTGTTCTTTTTTTGTTTGTTTCTTTTCTAATTCAGATTCAAATTTTAAACTACCGTTGCCTTAAATTTTGATGGACTGAGACAGTCTCAATGTTGATCAGGGGTTCTCATGCCTGTAGGAGTGTGGAAACTACATGATGGGTACATGGGACTATACTGAACAATCTATAGGGGGTGTATAATTGTAAAAATACTAAGAACCGTTGGTGCAGAGATAGGTAACTTGATTAATGATATTCAAACCCCCTGTTAGTTCTTTACCTCTCCAACTATAATGTTCCAAAAAAAAAAAAGCAACACTACTGATGGATACCAAATTTCAAACTTGTATAAAAATTTTATTTTACGGAATTAATGTTTCAATCTTGGTATGACGAAACTTTAAGACTTTAACAATGAAATGATGTTCATTAAATTTGGTTTGGACTTTTATTCTTTGCGAATGAGGCCTCCGTTTTAGTTAAGGTGAATGGCCTCCTCTGGCCTGTATCAGAGAACATCTCCTTGACATGGATCCGACTAGTCGTTGGATCTTTTGTTGTGGGATGGATGCCCACTCTTACCGCAGTGCAAGAGACAACTGTTGGAGATCGGTTGGCGCCACGTCTCGCTGGCGGACAATCAGTTGAGTTCATCTCATAAGTGTTCTATTGGGTTCATGTCTGGTGACATGGATGGCCACGGAATGGCCTGGGCGTGGTTGTCAGCGAGGAACTGGATGGTAAGTTGTGCCACGTGAGGTCGAGCGTTATCCTGCTGAAAAATCGACCCTGGTGAGGAGGAAGACTTTCAGCGACGTATCGTTGGGCATTCAGGCGTCCTTCAATTTGCATCAGGTCACTTTTTCCCACCAAGTTGATCGTCTCCCACACCAGTACACTTCCACCACCATGTGGAGGAGCCTCATCCACGCTGTTCTGGGCGTAGCGCTCATTGACTCTGCAGTAAACTCTTCTCCGTCTATCGTGTCGCTGGAGCAGAAAGAATGATTCATCACTAAACCAAATCCTTCTCCAAACATTCGTAACAGTCCACTGACGATGTTGGTTCGCTGACTGCATTCGGTTCTGGCGATGCCGGTCCGTAAGAACAGGACCTCAGTAGGGTCATATAACCCAAAGACAAGCGTCGTGCAGTCGGTTCCTGACCTGTTGATCTGAAATTTGACGAGCTGCTGTCATTGACTGAACTGTTGAGGACGTAGATGCATATCAATTCTTGAGGTGACGCAGCCGTATGAAGCGGTCTTCGGCAGGAGTTGTGACTATGGATCTCCCACTGCGCGGCCGGTCTGCAACTGAGCCAGTTTCTTGAACTGTCTCCAAAGGCGACTAATGGTGCTTCTAACCACATTAAATTGTCTGGCCACTACACATTGTGACTGTCCAGTCTGTAAATGCCTAATGATGATGAGTCGTTGTTCTGTAGTGAGATGAGCCATACTTGCGCATTGAATTTTCAAATGAATTGATTCGAGGAGCGTCAATCTTTTATAGGCATTCAATAACACTGTCAGTGAGTTTTATGTTCAGTAAGTTTCACGGGATTCTCGTGAACGTGTCATGAGTTATTGTCAAAAATGCTGTTTTGACTAGTGTCGCTTTTCTGTGCTCATGAATCATCTGCTGAGTACAATTCAGGACAGCTCGTGAAGTTGATGCCCAATTGAACGTTTCAGGCAATTTGGCCTTGTCTGATTAGCAAACTTCAGTTTAAATCGCAACATCGTATTTGCTGTGTTTTTTTTTTTTTTTTGAACGGTATAGTATCGCATCTATTTTCATTTCAACACTCTGGCAGACAAATGTCTTTACAAAAGAAAATTACTTATGAAATAACTGAATCTATTAGCTTTTGTTCCTTTTCTTTTTCATGAAACTGACTTTTTAAAAACTACATTATAAGCTAAAGATATCCTTCGAGTCATTTCCTGGTAAAAGAATGGCGTTTGTGTTTGTTATACATTATGTTGTTTGGTTTTGAGGATTTTTGATCTAGTAACATAATCACGTTCTCGCTAAGTGGAGATAATACAAATCGTGTTTGTTTTGTTCCAAGTCCGAATACTCTTGATCTGAGTTAGTCCCCTTTGGCCCAGGGATACATTAATGTTCTTTGATAATTATAACGATTTTAATGATGATGATGATGATGATGACGAAGATGATGGTGATTATGAATCTGTCACGCATTTCTTCATTCCCAAGACAGTTAAAGAGAAAATATGAAGGTGCCCTCTTAGATTCCTTCTTCTTGTTCTTCTATACTCAAGTTTTTATTTTAATATCAAGTGAGAGGGGAGTGTAAGGGAGAGGGAGAGAGAGAAAGATGGGAAGTGAATTATCAGTGAATTCAAAGGTCCGCCACCTGTAAATGATGATAACTTCTGTTTTAGAGTATTAGTTAATGAATTAAATTAATGAACTTAGTTAATGAACTAAAGTTAATGAACTTAGTTAATGAACTTAGTTAATGAACTAAAGTTAATGAACTTAGTTAATGAACTAAAGTTAATGAATTTAGTTAATGAACAAAATAATGTCTACCCTCCTCACTCATTCTACCACAAACTATGTTCGCATAAACTCGTCGATGGCAGCGATCAATAGCGATAATCTTCAACGAATCGCCCATGTAACTGTTGACCTTATTCGTGTAGCAGTTTGTGTATATCTTTTTTTTATCTTTCAATATTTGGCGTACTAGAGGAGTTGTTTCGGTCTACAGGAATCATGCCTGTTACTGTTACTTACCCCCCCCCCCCTCTTTTTTTTTACTTTCCACAACACGAGCAAATGGCGAGGTTTATTTTGACAGTATTCCCGCAAAACAGAATCGTTAACACCAGACTGTTGCTGTATTCTGCTTGACATATAAATACCTGGGTATCTTAATTCGTGAAACTTCTTGTGTGATATTTACTAAGGTACCAGCTGCATCTATCAGTTGTATAGTTCTTCCTTCCTTCTTCTGTCTTTCTGCCTTTCTCTCTTTATTTTGTTACTTCTTACCGTGTGTATTCTGGCACATGTATATCGAGAGAACACTTTTGTGTGTTTGACAGTTAGAGAAGTCTGGCACACGTATATTAAGAGAACACTGTTGTGTGTTTGTCAGTTAGAGAAGTCTGGCACAAGTATATTAAGAGAACACTGTTGTGTGTTTGACAGTTAGAGAAGTCTGGCACACGTATATTAAGAGAACACTGTTGTGTGTTTGACAGTTAGAGAAGTCTGGTGCATATTGCTCGTCCTTTCTTCTGTTTCTTCTTCTTGTTCGCTCTGCAGTGGAAAATATTCCGAAATCACTGTTTATTGGTATCCGATACAGAGGATCAAATATTGCCATAAAGTATCTCTTTGCTGCACTCAGCATTCAAACAATCAATATGCTGTTTAATTTCTTTTTTCGGCTCGAGCTTTTCATTTCAGTTATGAAGGCTATGAAAAGAAATGGTGGGTCTTAAAAGTGCCAAATGTTCTGTTTGGAAAATGACATTCTTGCAAGGATAATTTAACTTAAGACAAAGTCCAGTAGAATACCAAGTAGCAAGTTGTAATCTCGTTAATCTGTAGTCAGAGACTGGCGTCGATGCGCTCCAGACACTCCCATAAGTGCCCCGACAGTTCTGGTATCCATTGAAGCAAAGGCCTACCTTTCTGGTCAAACATTGATTGTGTGTGGTACTTGCTTTCCCACGAAGACTGGGCTTTCTGCCGTTTTCCTTTGCTTTTTTCAGGTCTAAAATTCGCAGGAGCTGTTCTTCAATCCGATCTCCTCCTTCATGCTCAAACTACCAAAATAGCCCTGGCGATGTCCTACTTATCCATTCCCAGAGTACCCTGGATGGTTGCCTCTCCTGCCAGCATGTCCTATATTTCGTTGCCCTTGCCCGCGGCATGACCTGAGCAGTAGGCCTATGTGTAGCTGACGACCTAGACGAAGAAAATGCGGAGAAAATGTCTCTCAATTCTTTCCGAAGCATGCTTTGGGAATCTGTTACATGGCCCCCAGCGATTGAGTCTACTCCACCAACTCCACCAACCACAGAGCTGCTTCTCATGCCGTCTCAACCTCCATTCTCATGCTGGAGTTGGTGACTGCAAAGACACTTGATCTACTGACAGAAATGTATGTCTCTCTGACAGGCAACAAAACCCGATCCACATCTTTAAACCTCGATACACGGACCAGTCCGTTAATGATGGCAGGATCTGTGGTTTGGGGTGAAACTCAAAGCAGTTCTTGAACCTGGAATTCTGTTTTGTTTCTGCATGTCGACG
This sequence comes from Achatina immaculata, assembly GCA_009760885.1. NCBI lineage: Eukaryota > Metazoa > Mollusca > Gastropoda > Stylommatophora > Achatinidae > Lissachatina > Lissachatina immaculata. The sequence goes on along the minus strand of CM019716.1, from coordinate 71,386,616 downwards.
TCTGTTAGATTCTGCCTTGATTCGAACTTTTTTCCCCCAGTCTTTTCCCAGCGAGATCTGATCCGGACAGCAGACTATCACCAGCGTCTCATTTGTTTCATTCATCCAGGATCTCCCTGACTTGATGGACCTTTGGTGCATTCATTTCTGATAGCAAAGCATGGTTTTGTCGTTCTGGGATTCGTTAATCTAGTTCAGTTTATGAATAACCTAAGATTTCCTTCATGGCGTCAGCTGTTGCATATGGAGCGATTCAGAGTTCACGTTTAAGTATTCGGGCACCAGCCTTCATTCATTTTACAGTAGTCTCAGCACATAATATCACCTATTGTCAATTTTTCTTTCTGTTAGTTGTCACTGTTGCCTGACCCAGGTTTTCTAAACGTATGGTTTCTTTTCTCTCCTCAATTCCTTCTGAATGCAAGCTGTTTTCTTTTAGAGAAGTAAAAGTAAAAGTAAAGGTAATCCTGTCATGCCTTAGAGGCACATAGGGATATGGTGTTAGTGCCCATATTTTCCTTGACCTGTCAGCACACTAGAGGGTGATATGGTCAGTATCACGCCTGGCTGCCTTTTCCTTCCCCAATTCCAGAAGAAGTCGGGTACCCATTTCTACAGCTGGGTGACTGGGGTGCCGCCGGCCGGATTCGAACCCCGACCTTCGCCATGAGAGACCAGTGCACTACAGATGCGTAATTTCACACTCTCTATCTTAAATATAAATCATATCCACCACTTTTTTGTCCATTTAAGCTCAGATTCTGAAAGTCTGTATACTGTTTTCTTTTAGAAAATACAGAGACATGGAAAGCTTAGCGGTATTGGAGTAGAATTTCTGAGACTGAAGAAGATTGGAATTCATAAAACTGCAAATAAATGTGAAATTATTTCGGAAAAAAAGAAGATTGGGAAATCTCTCTCTCTCTCTCTCTCTCTCTCTCTCTCTCTGAACCTTAGGTGCCCAGGGCACATGGGGCTTCCGCAAGGGTTTTCCACAAATGCCTGTCCTTTGCCTTTTTTTCTGCTCTTGCCCAGGTGAGCCCTCTACTGCTTAACATCCTCTCTGTTGTTCTTCTCCATGTCTCTTTTGGTCTACCCTTACTTCTGTTCCCCTGTGGTGTCCATCTTAGTGCTGTTTTTGGTAGTGAGTTATCAGTCATTCGGAGCACATGTCCCAACCATCGCCAGTGTCTTTCCTCAATAATTACTGTCAGTGGCTTCATCTGCATCTCTGCCAACAAGATGTTATTTCTTATGGTGTTTGGCCAAACTATTTGTCTAATTCTTCGTAAACATTTAGTCTGGAAAGAATTCAACTTGTTTTCTATTGTTTTGGTGATTTTCCAGCATTCACTTCCATAGAGTAGTACACTTAGAACATTACTCTTAAATATCCTGATTTTCATCTTTACGCTTAGTTTTTTTTTATTTCCATATAGTCTGTAGCATAGCACAAGCCTGGTTTGCTTTAGTAAGTCTGCTGTTGATGTCCTCTGTGCTGTCTCCATTTTCTACTACTCTACTGCCAAGGTATACAAATTCATTTACCTCCTCCACTAACTTGCTATCTACTCTGAGTACATTTTTGTTGTTCATATTTTGCTTCATTAACTTTGTCTTTCCTACAATGATCTTTAGTCCATGTCGTTTGCATTCTGAGTTAGCTTGTTTATTTTATCTTGCATTTCTTTGTGACTGCTTGACAGTAGACAAATGTCGTCCGCAAAGTCAAGGTCCTCCAGCACTGTGTTGAGGGTCCATTGTAATCCTCAGCGTTTGTCTGATGTTGCCTCCTTCATTAACCAGTCTATTGCCAAGATAAATAATGTTGGTGATATCACACATCCCTGCTTCACTCCTGTTTATACCCTAAAGCTGCTGGAGGTATGTTCTCCACAGATCACTTTGCACTGAAAACCCTCGTATAGGGCTTTGATTACATTCACTTAGGATTTTCCACAGTGCATCTCTGTTGATACTGTCAAAGGCTTTCTCAAAATCTATAAACAATGCATATGTTGTGCTATGCCACACATTTGCCTGTTCTAATATTTGTCTAAGTACAAATATGTGGTCTATGCATGTTCTTCCTTTCCTAAATCCTGCCTGCTCTTTCCGAAGTTTTCCAGATTGGGAAATACAAAAGCGTAATTTGAGAAATACTCACAATAGTTGACACGTGTTCTTGCAACATCTGATCTAATCTGGAGCGACTGTAAACCTACAGGCTTCAGTCACGATGCTCATGGCAAGGCAAATGATATGAATCACTTAGAAAACAAGAATATGAGCCCTGTAAAGAGTCTCATAGGGCCTGGAAGGAGAATGAGTTCGCCACTCGTTTGCTAACTTGGTGGTCCAATCGTGTGATATAGCGGCTTAACAAGAAGAGGGGGAATTACTTTTCTGGCAACAGTGACTATTTTTAAATACATTACTGCTGTCCCTGGTAAAATTGTTACTTCTTTAATACAGTCATCGCTGCTGTCCCTCGTAAAATTGTTACTTCTTTAATACAGTTATCGCTGCTGTCCCTGGTAAAATTGTTACTTCTTAAATACAGTTATCGCTGCTGTCCCTGGTAAAATTGTTATTTCTTTAATACTGTCATCGCTGCTGTCTCTGGTAAAATTGTTATTTCTTTAATACCATCATCGACGCTGTCCCTGGATCTCTTTATATTAAAGTATCATCAATGCCGTCCATGGTAAGTGTCATTTCTTTATTACATCTATCACTGCTGTCCCAGGTACACAGTCATTCCTTTAATAACATCATCACAGGCTCTCACTAGTAACAGAGTCCGTCACTCTTTTCTCATTTTATCTCCACGTAAATTGGTTTGTAAAGAAAATAATTCAAATAAAGAAAACAAAATGTGTCTATACCGGTTTTTTTAATTCTTATTTTGTATTCTTATGAAAACTCATTTTAAATTACAGTATGAGCATTAAAATGGGTGTCGCATCATTTCCAGCTAACAAATGGCGGATATGTTTCTTATAAAGTTATTTGTGTGAACTCCGAACTGTATGTCCGGTCGCATTAAAGTTAATATAGTGAACATAGCCTGGATTAAGAAGTAACCACTAAGGAGACTCGAACTGTTCCCTTACATCTCCTATGTGTTATTATTTGGAGGCCTAAGTCTTTTACCTTAGGCCCCTGTGCTCATACGGAGATTGAAGGGTAAACATGTTAGGTTGCTACACCTCTGAGTTATGCAAGATCAAAGATGGAACTAAAGAGAGGAACAACAGTGGAGAGGAGTAGAACTTAGATTCCGGAGCTAAGATCTATGGATTCCTTAGATCAGGAAGTATGATCACCCACATTACGGATACACAGAAAGGCTTCCTTGGTTGTTAACTTTACTCGGAAGGATTCCAACAGATGTAGAGTAAACACACGTGAGTGGTCTCCCCTCCCATCTTTTACTTATGGCTAGAAACGTATACTTTATATTTTTGTACGGTTTATCATGGCTAGGAAACGTATGCTTTATATTTTTGTATGGTTTATCATGTCTAGGAAACGTATACTTTATATTTTTGTATGGTTTATTTACTATTTCCCCAAACGTGAACCAAAAGCATATTGATGTTTAGGAAAAGAAAATTGCAAATAAAACACATGTATATGTATAGTTTTGTTTCGGTTTTTTGCACATTTTAAACTATTATAGTTTTGTTTCGTTTTTTCTTTTGTGTGTGTGCAAATTTCAAACTGTTACATAACCTGAATACTGGAGTCGTATTATTTCCTGGTTTCAATTTGTTTTTTAAATGGCGACTGTATTAATTGTAAAACTGTTTATATGTTCTGTAGAATCTTGGTCTGTAATTATGCTTTAATAAGATGTATTACGTAAGACGTTTGTAAGAGTTTGATGACGTAATTATACGGAAACTATACGTGTAAAGGCAAAATACAGGTTGTAAGTAATAAAGATAGTATACTTTTCCTTGATCATTTCCTTTTCGTAATTTTAAAACGTCTCATCATTGGTATGATACACTTATTCTTGAAATGTAGAAGGGAAAGATGCGAGGAGAAATAAAAAAAGCGAAGGTACAAAGGTTTCAAGGGTTAGACATTGAGAAGAATGTGGGGATACTGTATAAGAATCAGACCTGGTAAGGTTATATGACTGCAGAATGTAAGCAACAAGAAGTGGTTATATGACTCCAGAATGTAAGCAAAAAGAAGTGGTTATATGACTCCAGAATGTAAGCAACAGGAAATGGTTATATGACTCCAGAATGCAAGCAACAAGAAGTGATTATATAACTCCAGAATGTAAGCAACAATAAATGGTTATTTGACTCCAGAATGTAAGCAACAAGAAGTGGTTATATGACTCCAGAATGTAAGCAACAAGAACATCTCAGAATATTGTGGACAGGGTGAAAGAGAAGAAAAACATTCTGAAGGGAGACATCATGTGTGAAGGCATACATCATGTGTGAAGGGAGACATCATGTGTGAAGGTATACATCATGTGTGAAGGGAGACATCATGTGTGAAGGTAGACATCATGTGTGAAGGTAGACATCATGTGTGAAGGTGGACATCATGTGTGAAGTTGGACGTCATGTGTGAAGGTAGACATCATGTCTGAAGGGAGACATCATGGTCATGTCTAATGCAGTCCACCACTGATTATAGGCAGATCCTAATATAAAAAAATACTCCGAAGACACGGTAGAAAGAAAGAAAGAAAGAAAGAAAGATTGTCATATATTATATATACAACGGAAAAAACGCAAACAAATTATGACAATACAAACATATATTGTACAAGAAAATAAATAAATAGTTATGACAATATAACCATATATTATACAAGAAAATAAATAAACAGTTATGACAATATAACCATATATTATACAAGAAAATAAATAAACAGTTATGACAATATCTCTCTCTCTCTCTGAACCCCAGGGCACATGGGGCTTCCGCAAGGGTTTTCCACAAATGCCTGTCCTTCGCCTTTTTTTCTGCTCTTGCCCAGGTGAGCCCTCTATTGCTCAACATCCTTTCTGTTGTTCTTCTCCATGTCTCTTTTGGTCTACCCTTACTTCTGCTCCCCTGTGGTGTCCATCTTAGTGCTATTTTTGGTAGTGAGTTGTCAGTCATTCGGAGCACAATTATGACAATATAACAATATAATCATATATTATACAAGAAAATAAATAAACAGTTATGACAAGATAACCATATATTATACAAGAAAATAAATAAACAGTTATGACAATATAACCATACATTATACAAGAAAGGAAACGAACAATCATGACAATCATTGATAAGCTCCTTGTGGAGCAACCAAAAACAACAGGACAGACCAAAAACAACGTGAAGATTAATCTTTTGCAGACGAGATCTTTAAAATGTAGATAAGATAAAGTGGGAAATGAAATAGAAACAATGGGTTTAAGACTGGTTTTTATATCTTGGTATATGCGCCTATAAACGTGATTAATGGCAATACCGACGACCATTAATCATCCGGAAATTTACATACGATAAGCAATATTCTTCAGCCTTTTTATGTTTGTTTTTTGTATTCTTCTTTCCTCACTCTGTTGAAGAAGAAGAAGAAGAAGAACGTAGAGTTATCGCCCATCGTGAGCTTCTGAAAAAGAATCTCGCCTCTATTAATCTTCAACTGGCTCCCATTACAGAACGTGGATCGCTCCTTATCTTAATCTGTTATTATTTCTGCTCTTCCTAGCTCCACCCATCATTTGTTTCACAGTTGGCACAATGGAAAGTATGTATTTTTTTCTAGGCCTAATCTACCTTCGCCATTTCCATGATATCAGTCTGCCTTTAGTAATCGTCTCAGTTGTGTGAAACGCGTTTCCTTTTCTCAAGCAATTATGGATTTATATTTATTTGAAAAATACTGGATTTCTTTATTCCCTTTAATGGTGTCTTTGGAATTTTATCCTTACACAAAGTCGAGTTTAATAAGCATTTTTCATTAATACGTAGTTTAGAGTTTAGAATGGGTTTAACAGCCTTCTTCATTAATGGTTTAGAGTTTAGTATGAGTTTAACAGCATTCTTCATTAATAGTTTAGATTTTAGCATGAGTTTAACAGCATTCTTCATTAATAGTTTAGATTTTACCATGAGTCTAAGAGCACTCTTCGTTAATAGTTTAGAGTTTAACAGCATTCTTCATTAATAGTTTAGAGCTTAGCATGGGTTTAACAGCATTCTTCATTAATAGTTTAGAGTTTAGCATGGGTTTAACAGCATTCTTCATTAATAGTTTAGAGTTTAGCAATACCCTTCAGTTTTTTTCCCTTTTTTTTTGGTTTGGAGTATAGTAAAGTTAAGACACTTTTCATTAATGGTGGTTCTGTCGCTATATGTGAATGCTGATTTTTTATCCATTTTATCTTACTGTTCTAGTGATTGTGAATCTGTGTTCTTTTTTTTCTTTATTCGAGGCAAGTCATCAGTTTAATGTTCAAGTCTTTCTTTTTTATTTAATCGACTATTATGACGCGATTAATTGTAGGCAAAGTCCAGACTAGTAGGACACGATTAATTAATTGTAGGCAAAGAAGTATAGACTAGTAGGACACGATTAATTGTAGGAAGAGTCTCTTATTCTCCCATGTCCTGGCTGAAAATAATACTTGGTTCACAAAGTCGAATGAAACACTTGGCCTAAACGAGCATTATCCTACATAGTATAATTGTTGAGAACATGGCGATCTTATGGGTTGTGGGAGGGGGGAGGGGGTATGGGAGGGGGATTCTGAGTGACTAACAGAAACCAGGGTTCTTTTTTTAGTTCTTTTTTTTTAAAATTACAACCACATAAACGCCGTTGCTGTTCATTGAGATGCCATTTTTGTTCATTATTTCTAAAGTAGTATGTGGATATTTATGCATTATTTATACTTTACACTTGTAGCGTTATATATGTGATCATAAGGATATTAAAGTAAATATTAAAGGATTATAGGATATTAAAGTTAATATTAAAGGAGTAAAGAATATTAAAGTAAACATTAAAGGATATTAAAGTAAATATTAACGGATTAAAGGATATTAAAGTAAATATTAAAGGATTAAAGGATATCAAAGGGTTACAAATAAGATTTCCCACGGAGCCTGGAACATCCCATTGTCGTTGATACACTCATCTACTGTCTGCAGAGTCGGATGTGTTCTGTCGATCATGGTTCTCCACCTCATGCCACGTCTAATCAGACTGACTGATGTTCATTTTTTGTGCCACTCTGTCAGCATTTTCAAATATTAAACTTTTAGGACGGGTCTTTTCCCATATGCTCCTCATTTCCCTTGTCCACCGGTTAACTGATAATGAAATGGTATAGAGATAAGAGGATTATTAAAAAGCATTGGACCACCACAGGTAATGACGTTGTTCTGAAGGTTGGTCGCTTTAGATCAGTGGATCTCACATTTTTGTTTTTCACCTGCCATCCCCTTGCTTTCCAGATCACGGCTCTAGCCCCACCTGAGCTGGTGGTTCTAATGACCTCTGCAGCTCAGCTTTCCTACACCGTTCCCCCCCCCCCCCAGATATTCCCTGCCGCCCTCATGGACGGCTTATGGACCCCTCATGGACCCAGCTTAAGAAACACTGCTTTAGACAAAGACTAATGGACAATATCATTCTTCTTCTTCTTCTTCTTCCTGTAACTACGAGTTGGTGCTCTTTCCAGTCGATGCTGTGAAGATGTTAAGGCACAACTTCGTGTAGACGTAGGAGCAGGTTCACTAACTGAAAGATTTGTATAAGGGAAACCATTATGTACTTTCGCATCCCACCTAAACTCTTGCTTCGCCATTTGGTTCACCATCTAGTCCGTCTTTCATCCTCGCCAAAGTACCCTGAACACCAACGGAGCAAGGAACCTGCTAAACATGCACATTGATAATGTAGTGGATCGTCCATCCATACATCCATCAGCCAAGCAATCTCTGCCCAAATCGCCTTGTAACGTCTTGCAGGATAGCAACAAGTTCTCCCCATCTCTCACGGTCAGCGGCAAGCCTTTCTATTGTGTCCCATCCGAGCTGGGTGGCGCTCTTTTTTACTCCTACAGTGGTTCTAAAGATTGTTATAGCCGGAGGTGGGGGTCGGGGGGGGGGGGGGGTATACGCTCTCCATTCCAATGAAATGTCTCCAAGGCGTGCGTCTCAAATAGCCTCTGGCAGTCAAGTCCAGCTCCTGGCCTTCTCGTGGCAGAACTGTTCAAACCGACAGGAGAAGGGCGAAGGCTAATATCTGACGCCTGAAAACCAGACCCTTCTGGTAGATGAGAGTCATGTTTGATAGCTCATCTACCGCTGCTGGCGAGATTCTTCAGCTGCCGTGCGTGGAGTTGAGTTCCTCCTGGCCAGTGAAGAAAGCTGCGAATGGGGTTGCCGCGCGGCACCACTGTGGAAAAGGTGAAAGAAAGGATTAAGCGAAGTAAACAGTACTCAAATCACGACACCTCTGGTCTGGAGGTCGGCCACGTCTTATGTGCACTCATATCGGGCGAAACGCCTAAACTGGCTTAACCCAAAGGTTAAGACACGCTGGCGAGATTTTTCGGATGCCGCACGTGGAGTGAAACTCCTTCTGGCCAATGAAGAAAATGAGAAATACGATTAGGGTTGCCGTGTGGCGCCGATGTGAAAAGGTGATGCAACAGAAAATGTGAAGCTTAGTCGATATGTCCAGTGATCTCGCGGCGAGAGCTACTCATACCACGGCACCTCTGCTCTAGAGGCCGGCCCCGTCAGATATACACCCACACTGGTAAAATATGGCTAAACCGGCTTAAATCAGGGGTGAAACTTGATGGCTACGCATGTCACGGTACCTTTGCTCTAGAGGTCGGTCACGTCCTAAAAACCCTCATACTGGGATAATACGCCTAAACCGGCTCAATCCAGGGGTGAAACCTACTAGTGGCGAGGATTCGTCCTCTTGGATAAAAGCTCCGTCCTGGTCATAACTATGTAGGGCAGTGGCCGCGACCACAAAATGCTGAAGTCGGAGACACTGGACCAGTGCAGTCTAGATAGGCAACCACCTCTCACCCGGCAGGGATATATGCATATCCTAAAACACGTTGAGGCTTTCCGGTGAGAAGTCCAACTCTAAGCTGGATGGGCAACCACCTCTCACCCAGCGGGGATACAGTGATATCCAAAGCACGTCGAGGTTTTCTGGTGAGAAAGTCCAACTCTAGATTAAACTGGTGCAACGAAAACCACGGTGTCACGCATTCCCGCTTCTGAGACCCACCAAGAATACATGTTCAAGCCCGCGATACTCTGAACCTCTTGTAGTCCTCTCGTGGATCTCGTGTGGTCCCTTCGGGGACCACCAGGGGGAACCACGCGACCAACAGAGGACCACAGGAGTAAATTCAGGAAGATCACGGGGCGGTCTTGGTGGTAGAAGCGAACGAAGAAGAAGAAGACTCCTACAGTTCTCCGTCAGGCAGCCTTTGATCGGCTGTTCTCTATGTGGTCATAAGTCTCATAACCATCAATAGATTGGTGCAATACGAATTTTAAAAACAAACAAACAATAAACAGGACCAATAGGGAAATTTGTAACCTACATAAAAGTTACATATTTCCATGGCTGACTAATACAGAAATAAGTAAGGGGGTGGTTAGATAAATATTTACATGTCTGGCTAATATGGAAAGAATTACGAGGGTCGTCAGATAAAAAGTTACATGGCTGACTGATATGGAAAGAATTAAGAGGGTGGTCAGATAAAAAGTTACATGGCTGGCTAATATGGAAAGAATTAAGAGGGTCGTCAGATAAAAAGTTACATGGCTGGCTAATATGGAAAGAATTAAGAGGGTCGTCAGATAAAAAGTTACATGGCTGGCTAATATGGAAAGAATTAAGAGGGTCGTCAGATAAAACTGATAAATGTACAAGAGATGTAAGAGGCAGTCCAAGACAAAACTTGACAGATAACGAGAGGAAGTTACATACCAGAACTCGAGAATAAAACTCTAGTGAGAGAGAGAGAGAGAGACAGTGGGAGTGGGGGGGGGGGGGGAGATTGTATCTGCAGCATTAAAATTTGAAAATTCGGAGAAAGAAAGAAAGAAAGAAAGACGTAAAAATGAATTAAAAAGAAAGATAGATGGCGAGAAAAGGAAGAGAGAAAGAAAGAAAGAAGGAAGGAAAGAAAGAAAGAAAGAAAGAAAAGAAAGAAAGACTATTTTCGACGTATAAAAAAACGATTCTACTTATTTAGGTAAGAAATTCCTTGAAAAGTTCTGAAACCTCGTACTCCTAGCTTGCTGCAGAAAACGAGAGTAATAATCACGTCAACAACGATAGCGTTCAAGAAGGAAGCTCTTGATGATTAGTGGAAGCGATATATTTATCTGTAAGGTACATCGTCTCAATGTAAAGCCGCCCTTCAACAACAATGGCAAATTGTTGCAAATTTCCTTCAGATTTGTCATACCAGCTATTGCTCCAATTGTATTTCTTATTTCTTTTCTATCCATTGAATCTCAGCAGTAAAAACTGTGTATCCATTAGGAGAATACTTTGATTTGCCCATTTATATCAGTAAATAGATATGTTTCTACCAATAAATATTCTACCCTTTATATCCTTCTAGAAAGGTAAAGGCAACATACCTTTTAATACGGGTAATTGTGAGCATAGAAAAATAGCGGTTATATGACATCTCTATAAAGCCGTTGCACTGTTTGTACTGCTCTGCTAGTTTCTTCGTACCTTTGGGAGAATAAGCTTTTCGCGTGGTCCCAAACCCAGGTCTGCACTGGTTTCCTAACCTGGGCATACTGACCTGGGTACTCATCTTGCCCCAGCTTCACAGTACACCAAGGCCAAGTGCTCTGAAGCATGTACAGGCCCATATCTGATATCCAGGTGTGCAGCAAAAGCGGACAACTTAACCCGTCAGAAGTTTGCCTTGAACAAGGCCTGACATTCACCGGCCAAGCCACAGACAGCACACGAGCATACCTGCCACACAAATCCATATTCAGAAGAATTGCTTACATTCTTTCTGTTACAATTCATATCACACTTACGTCTAAAACAATAACACATTGAAAGTCCGCTTATGAAGATTCATCTGCTTCTTTTTTTTTCTTTCTTTTTTTTCTTTGTTTCTTTCTTTGCAAGTTTCTTTCTTCCTTTTCTTGCCATCTTTTTTTTAAAATTCATTTCATTTACTGATCCTACCGTTCTTTCTTTCGTTCTTTTGTGTGTGTGTTTTTTTTTTCTTCCTATTGTTGTCAGATTTCTTTCTCCTTCATTTCATTTACTGATTTCTGTCTTTCTCTCTTTTTACTTACTTATCATATCTTATTCTTTCTTCTTTCTTTTTTCTTTCTGTGCAAATTTTTTTATTCCTTTTTTTGTCATCTTTCTTTTTTTTTTTTTTATTCATTTCATTTACTGATCCTATTTTATTCTCTTTTTTTCTTTCTTTTTTCCTTTCTTTCTTTCTTTTGCATGTTTCTTTGCTATTTTCTTGCCGTCTTTCTTTCTTTTTTTTTTCTTTATTTCATTTACTGATTTCTATCTTTTTTCTTCTTTCTCCTTTTCTTCAGTTCCACCTTTGATTTTTCTCTCCTTTCTTATATCCAAAAGAAAAAAAAAACATCTTCTGTATCTTTGTTCAGCTGCCTCTAATTTCTTTTTCCCGCGTTTTTTTTTTCTCTTCGTCTGTTTTTCTGTTTGAAGCAAGCTTGAAAGGAAACAAACATTAATAAACAGACTATTTGTTTTAGAATGCGATTAATGAGGCGGAGTAATACGATTATTTGTATTCTTTCACAAGACATGCGGACCCCGGTGCTGGTAGTTATTTGTATCTGTTATCTTATCTGAGAGGCAATGTTATTGTGGTTATGGGCCGCTATGAGATAATTCGGACCAGTTTCCGTAGTTCTTTTTTCCCCCCTTAGTTATGCGATTCCATACGTTCGGCCTTTTATACTGAAACGTTACGTCTGTGTGCTCGTTAATTAATAACGCCGTTTCTACTTTGGGTTTATACAGTCTAATACTTCATCTTTTATACCGTGTTAATTATACATCCAGTATTATATAATCCATCTGGAATATACACATCCAGTGAGATTTATCTGTATGGAAAATTGAAAAGCACTACATAATATTTATCCCATTATTTTTTTTTAAGTGAAAACTGGCCCGAATGGGGCACCATATGTCTGTTATCTAAGATATTTTGACCTAGAACCTTTAGTCTAAACTTGGCATTTAAACGTAAGCTCGTACGATTACAGGAAAGCTTGGGAGCTACTTCAGCACAGCTTCTCGTGTAAGATGATTATAGCAGATTGCCAGAAGTCTCGTTATGAATGACGCAAAGCTACGGAAGGTCAAAGTGTTAAACTATGTAAGAGCGTAAAGATCATATATATTTTTTTAGTAACTGATTTTTTTCAGTCTCAGGTGATGGTTTATATAGCTTATTAGAAATTATTACCTGAAATAGCTGGTTTAACCCATAGTCAGTCTCAATAATCATTTTACTACAGGTTTAGAGGGAAAAGTGAAATTAAAAACCTGAGTCTAATCTGTCAACTAGAACAGGCGCTTAATCTGAGATTTTTCTCTGCTCGAGCTATTTTCTGCGTTTTTTACACTTGTGTGTTTATTATGCAGACATAAACTGCCGTAAGCTTTGCACGTAAAGAGATAACATAAATAATATCATGGTTTTTACTTCTTACAAGTGTTCTGTCTGTCTGTCTGTCTGTCTGTCTGTCTGTCTGTCTGTCTGTCTGACTGTCCACCCAATTTTTCATTGCTCTTTGTATATCTATAGTACAAGAACTACACAGATATTTAATAACTGCTTGAGAATGAAGGTTAAGAGATGACAGGGCAGAATGTCTGTACCTAATTCTTTCCCCTTTTTAAGTCAAGTCTGTTCTTTGGTTCGCTTTCTCTGTCTCATTCTTTGTTTCTTTCACACATATTTTAGATAGAGATTACACACTATTGCTAAGATAAATGAAAGACATTTTGAAAAAAAAAAGCTCCTAAGTATTTTGTTTTTTATGGCTCTTCCCGTTGCCCATATGGTCTGATAGACAGGCCTTTGTGTGTCCGTTTGTCTTGCTAGGACGATACCTAAAGAGCTGAATGTTTTGCTTTTTGTTGTGTGTGTGAAAAAATATGAGCCTTGAACACAGTTCTTGCCCAAATACTGGATTGTTGTATATCATTTATAAGTAATCATCTAATTTCATCGAATTTTCTACCACTCTCATTTCTGCACACTTTCCTCACTCTTTCCATCTTTTTTTTTTTTATGCTGAAGCACACATCTTTGTCTGCCTGTATAACTAGAACCAGTCTTACCTCAGTTGTCATTTCTCTTATCTCGCTGATAAGTTATGAACCATGCCCTTCAATCTACAGCAACGAAAAAGCTGCAACGTTGCTTGACAAGACATTTTACCCCACGGTGGAGATTATCCTAGCATATAAAGACGACGTTTTCTGTAATAGTTTGCTTGTACTGCATACATTCTTCACTTTCCGCGGGGGTCTCTTCTAGGCGTATATTTGAAACTGGACAATCTCAGATAGTGGCACATAAATGATTTTATTGACCAGGGTGAACATACTTTAATGTTTGTTGTATGAGGCGCCCACTTTTATATGGATCTTGGCCTCTCAAACATAAACGAAAAGAGAGAGCCACTTTAACAAAAAAAAGAAAATAGACCTCGTATCTGCTTCAACTACGTGGATTATTCCTTCATATCTTTTCTTATTCCCCTCATTATGTTTTCAGAAAAGTTGGTAGAATTGGCGGGGCATGTGAATTACCTTGGTTGGACAAGATCTTTCTTTCTGGGATTGTTTTTTTTTCTGATCTGCACGTGGGCAACTAGGTTCTAGTACAAGTGTTGTACTTTGGAAAACGTTTATCGTCTGTCATGAAAGCATGCGAAGCGTACTCAAAGCGCAGGGCTGTGGCCTGAGCAGGCACTTGTCTGGGTTTCCCAGAACTTTCCCCCGCGGCACTGGTGGGAACACAGAGGTTCTCAGCCGTGATGCTGGATGTTAAAAATAATGTTATTGTAAACGAAGAGGTATGGGAGACCACCCAAAATGGATTAGAAATAGAGAGTAAAGCAGAGAATATGGATAAAGTAAGCTGAGGGAAATTGTTCATTGAAGAAAGAATGGACGAAAATACGTGAGGACGTTTTGATGTTTTCCGAATGTTTTATATACTCGACGTCATTAAAATAGAAATTAATCTTGACAGAATTTATTGTTGACAATAAAAATAAATTAAAATGAACAAAAAACTGAAGTTCAGAAATCAGAATCTGGCATCGTCAAATTCAATACATTCCCATGCATGCTCCGCCGCCTACCCCAACATCCACTGAAGCGTTCGTCTACTAATGGTTCTTGTCAAATGTTGGTTGTTGATAAAACGTTTTCTCCCACGAAGTTTAGACTTTCTGTCAGCATTCTTCCTCTGTCTAACGTCATCGATCTCCATAAACACACACTGTCCATTCAGTCCCTCTCCAATCCTTCCGCAGCTTTATCAGTGTCCTCCTTGTCCATTCTCATCCTGCCTTGTATTTCAGCCTGTCCAGCCAGTCTATCAACCAACTCATTTCCATGCACACCCGCATGTCCTGGACAGAAGATCCACGTCAACCCCCTCACAGAAAAACGGGTTGGTTAAAAATTTTGTTTTTTTTTCTTTTAAAGAAAAAAAAAATGTCTTGCAAAAATGAGACATATCTGAAGTGACCACAGATATTTGGATTGCCAAAGAAATATTTGATGCTCCAGTCATAGTTCTTTGTTGATGCTGTCTTTATTCTCATCGTGCATTTGAGACATTCTGAAGTCAGTCAAGCATGGATATCACCAAACTTTGAGTGACGGAAATAGAAGTCGTATCTATGACGGTTTATCATATCCGTTTCTTGTTTTGCTTGTACTGTTTTGCTTGCCTCCTTGTATAGCTTCGGAGCACAAGATACCTCATTGTGATAAAAGCATATTTGGACTCGTCCGCAGTGTAATGAAGACAACTTTCTGACATTGTTGAAATTACGGAAATACATTTCAACCAAAGCTTCTTATTCTATTTACTATTATATACCAAAGGTTCTTGTTCTGTTTACTATTATTTTTCAAAGGTTCTTATTCTATTTACTATTATATTTCAAAGGTTATTATTCTATTTACTATTATATTTCAAAGGTTATTATTCTATTTACTATTATATACCAAAGGTTATTATTCTATTTACTATTATATTTCAAAAGTACTTATTCTATTTACTATTATATAACAAAGCTTCTTATTCTATTTACTATTATATACCAAAAGTTCTTATTCTATTTACTATTATATTTCAAAGAGTATTATTCCATTTACTATTATATACCACCAATGGATTGCCAAAATGTCCGCATACTCCTTCTCCAGACTGTAGAAATCATCATCATCATTAGGCCTGTTAAGTACCTTTAAAAAACACATCAATAGCTTGGTTTTACTTCATATATATATACCTATCGGCAGAACAGCTGAAGGTTCAAGGTTCAAAGTTCAGAATTCAGACTCCGGCGCCATTGCATTCAGAACAGCCCCACCTAGCTCTGCCACGTGCAGCAGCATCCATCCAAGAGTTTGTTTGCTAATAGATCCCGTTAAGAGTTGGTTGTTTATGATGCGGTTTTCCCACACAGCTCCTATCCCCTGCCAGCACCGTTAGTTTGTCCTGGCTCCACCAATCTAACTACACTGTCCTTCCATTCCTGCTGTGAGAGCGCTTTCATTTAGCAACATTTTTTTTCAGATATCCAGATTATTTACATATGGCAGTCCTCTAGCTTCATCTTCTATTTCCATTATTCTCATTGGTGGATGGATATCCGCGTTTAATTACTCGCGATGAGAATTAGAACTGTTTGTATAATTCCGATCCTCTTCTTCTTCTATTTATCTGAAACTGCGAGCTGGTGGCCTTTGCTGCCGATGCGGTGGAGATGTTGAGGCAGAGCATAGTGACGGCTTGCGGGAAGAGGGTTATGGCGGCTATTTTTCCGGTTTCTCAGTGGAGCTGACGAGCGGGGAGTGTGTGATACTTCTTTAGCAGGTTCCACCCCCATGGGGACTATGGCGATCCCTGCCATGTTAGGCAGGGTGGTCCTGTTACTGGGGGTACCATCAGAGAGGTGGGACAGGGTATTGGTCAGCTATGATTCGTCGCCCCAGACGCTAGAATTTAAGCTATGGATACCTGACTGTCAACAGGGACAGCATCTTCGCTAGAAAGTAGCAGAACTTTCTGCATTGAAACAAAATAATAAGGAATGAAAATTAAAAATTCAAATACCTTGGAGCAATAATAACTTCAGATGGTAAATGCAGAACAGAATAAGCCAAGCAAAGACTACATTTCAGAGAATGAGAAACATATTATGCAACACATCCTTATCAATGAATGTTAGAAAAAGAGTCCTAAAATGCTATATTGAACCTATCTTGTTATATGGAAGTGAATCATGGACAATAGGCAAGTCTGCACACAAATCATTGGAAGCAGTAGAAATGTGATTTATTAGAAGAATGTTGCGAATCCCCTGGACAGCAAAAATAACTAATGAAGATTGTATGAGAAGAGCTGGAGAGACAAAAAACCTTGTCAAAAAGATAAGAGAGAGACAATGTACTTTCATAGGACATGCAATGAGAAGAGGGGGCATTGAAAATATTATAACAACAGGAAAAACAGAAGGAAGAAGATCAAGAGGAAGACCAAGAGAAATGATACTGGACACTCTGACAGGATGGTGTGAGAGGAGATCAGCAACTGAGCTGATGGCCTGCATGAAGGATCGTGTACTCTGGAGAAGCATAATAGCCAACGCCAGTCGGCACCGCACCTGATGATGATGATGTTGATGATGATGATGATGATGATGATGAATAAGGAATGGGAAGTAATGTTAAAAAACAGAAGAAAAATACCCAAATATTGGGAAATATACCCAAAGCACAGTTTCACTAGCTTCGATTTACTAGCATGATTCTTGGCTTGTAGTATTTTCTCTGTCTCCACTTGCCTTCATACAATTACTTGCTGTCTCATTTCACGTTAACTCTGATACTGACATTCTCCCTGCAAGTCTCTCTAAAGACGTGCAGAACTCTTAACAATCCAAGACAGGCGTCGACAGGACGGTAAACAAAACAGCAATCCCAAGGCAGACCTCAGTGGACTTCTCCTACATCGCTGTCGATTCAAATCTCCACTTGACCTTGTTTATTCTGAGTGTTATTGGACAAATGGAATCATGAATACTTGTCTATCAGCGGAAGAGAGTCGAGCAAAGGTCGAATTTCAGCACATACTTCCACGGACTTAAAAATAGAGGTCACACGTGCAGGGCATCTGTTGGCGGAAAGCTCCGGAGGACATTTGCTTGAGACTATGTACAACTTGAGAGCAGAGCTGTAGTATATGAATGATTTGAAATCTGGTAACCGTTAAATACCGTCCTGTTGGTGGATATCGGTTTGGCTGATATGTTTTCAAGTTTATATAGATTAAAGTTAATAACATTATACCAAATTCTGCAATTTTCTACCTAGAAAAATTACGTTGAATCGCCTGGATGCAAACACACACATACACACATGAACTACTCATATATATATATATATATATATATATATATATATATATATATATATTGTCGCCTTACTTATTTAACTTGTATACTGAAACTATAATGAGCAATGTTAGAGAAGGTGTAGACAAATAATATTACGATGCCATAACAGTTGGAGGTTACGAAATACCAGAGATTAGATATGCTGATGACACAGTATTACTGTCCACAACACAAAAAGGAGGGGAAAAACTAATTATGTCAGTGCGTAAGAATAGTGAAGAGCAAAACCTCTATCTTAATGCGAAGAAAATTAAATTGATGACAACTGACAAAACAAACAAGCAGCTGAAATATGTATCAATGAGGAAAAATTGGAAGAAGTGGAGAGTTTTGAATATCATGGATCAATGCTAACTAATAATGGAGATACAATGACGGAAATTAAACGGAGGACATATATCGCTCTTCAGAAAGTAAAATAACTAAAGAATCTGTGGAGAGGAACAGACAGAACTACAAAATGAGATTTTTAAGGGCATGCATTTTTCCCATCGCAACATATGTCTGTGAGACCTGGACACTTAACAAAACAGCTGAGAAACATATAAATGCCTTTGAATGTAAATGCTACAGAAGAGTTCTTCAAATATCATGGACACAAAAAAGAACAAATATGTCCATACTACAAGAACTTAATATTGAAGAAGGCTGGCTAGTAAGGGGTATTAAAGAGAGAAAACTTAAATATTTTGGACACATTAAACGTCATGATAATCTGGAGAAAATCGTCTTGGAAGGGTGCATAATGGGAAAAAGAAAGAGGAAAATCACGGCGAAGATGGCTGCAAGACATCCTTGATGATCTGGAAATGGATGCATCAGCATCAGGCTATCTTGCTCACAACCGAGAGGTCTACAGGACTGCTGTTAGGGAGGCAAAGTTCCACAAGGGACATGCAAATGAATGAATGAATGAATCTATATATATATATATATATATATATATATGATGGAGATCACAGGGGATATATATATATAAATACATATAATGAACTAAAATAATATACATAATGTTCATCATATATATATAAATATATATATAATGAACTAAAATAATATATATAATATTCATTATATATATTATTTTAGTTCATTTATAGATATATATAATGAATCTTAAGTGCTCAAAGTACATGGGGGTTCCACAAACCTGTCCTTTGCCTTTTTCCGCTCTTGCTCAGGTGAGCCTGCTGATGCTCAACATCCTCTCTGTTGTTCTTCTTCATGTCTCTTTTGATCTACCCTTACTTCTGTTCCCCTGTGATATCGATCTTAATGCTATTTTTGGTAGTGAGTTGTCAGTCATCCGGAGCACACAGACAGACATACGGAGAGGCAGGTAGGCAGGCAGACAGACAGATAGACAGGCAGACAGGCAGACAGACAGGCAGACAGACAGACAGACAGACAGATAGACTGACAGACAGATCGATTCAAACTTTATTAATATTTACGTTTGTGATATGAAGTACATAGGGGAGACAGGTTTACGCATTGGATATCGTTTTCGCCAACATCTTAATAATATTTCTAAGAGGGACTGGACACATGTGGCTGAACATTTTTGTCTTAGCAACCACAGGGGAAAACAGTACATTTCTGTTAGTGCGATCCGTTCATGTTCTGCTGATGTACGATCTCGGAGGGTCCTAGAACAGCGCCTTATTTTCCAGACTGGCTGTCTCTTCCCAGTTGGAATTAATAATGTTTTCAGCTTTCTGTAACTTCTTTCGTTTTCCACCCCCCCCCCACTTTTTTATATACTCTACTTTCTTTCTCCTAGCTACCCCTCCTTATTGTCACTCTTTTTTCTTCTCTGGCAGCATAATTTATAGTGTTTATAGTGTTTTGTCCTATTCACCAGTTTCATATTTTCTCCCTGCAGGTGTTTATGTTCTTCACTCATTATCTCTCCTCTTCCCCTTTCCCCCTCCCCCACCCCCGATACCTTCTCCTCTAGCGGCTATCGTATTTCTATTGCCCCCCCCTTTCAACGACCTGTTTTCCTCCTTCCTCTCTCTCTACCTCTTCTTTACGATTGGCTCTATCCGCTTATTCTTTGTGTGGCCCCGCGTGGTCTCATTGCATCTTCTAGTGGACATGCATTTCGCAGTTTCCTATTTCTGGAGGAGGCCACAATAAAATAAGTTCTTCGTTTAGTTATTTTATTTTTGTCTCGTTTGTGCATGTAATCCTCGAAAAAGGCTCACGCCGAAATATTGGATGTTGTATGTTTTTAATTTAAACATTCTCATACTTTCTATTCGTTTTTTTTCTCACTTCCTCTGCCACTTTGTGCACTACACCATACAGCTCTATCAATCTTTATTATTTGAACCAGTTTTACTGCAGTCGCCATCCCTTTTATCTGAATATATACTTACATGACAGTTGTTATAGAATGATTAACTTTGCATGTGATGAAGGATACGTGAGATTAAAAAAAAAGGTAGCTTCAAACAACGATATCCCCTAAAATAAATAAGCTACAAAGAAACCTCTTACCTCTACCAAGTGGACATGAATAAAATGATGCCAAATGGAGACCGGAAATCCTTTTGAAATAAAAGTGGGCTGTATTTTGGTTTCTAACAGAAAGGTAGAATATGAAAGAGGAAAGGGAAAGAAAGCAGGGAAAAGTAATATTTTAATTTGAAAGCGTTCAGTAGGGATCACCTTCCTCCCCCTTGTAGCAGAAAGAGCTTTTATTAGTCGTCTGTACAAGCATCGGTACGGTCCTAATGTTACTAGAGTCTGCAGGAAAACCCTGGACCCCCAGGGTACCTGTAGAGTACGGGCCCCCCCCCAGGGTACCTGCAATCTACGACACCCCAGAGTACCTGTAATTTACGACCCCCCACCGGAGGCGTCTACAGTCTATGACCCCCCGGCCGTCTGCAGTATACAACCCCCCCCCCAGCGTGTATGCAGTCTACGACCCCCAGGCTGTCTGCAGTCTATGACCCCAAGGCTGTCTGCAGTCTACGACCCCCAGGCTGTCTGCAGTCTACGAGCCCCAGACTGTCTGCAGACTACGCTTCATAACCCATTCTCTATTTTAAACTAGACTCGTAATTTAGCATCTTCATGTCATAGCTTGCAAAGAACATTCCGCTGGCATTTCCAAGGAGGAATGAAAGAATGACAAAATTATTGAGAAAGACGGAGAATCCGAGGCCACAAAACAGGCACTGAAAAAAAAAGAGGGAGGGAGTGAGAGAGAGAGAGAGAGAGAGAGAGGGGGGGGGTTTGATTATTAAGTTTAGAATCTGAAATAATTGGCATGGGAGGTGCCAGAGAATGTGGGAATGAGTTGAATGGGGAAACAATATGTCACTGAAACCAGGAGATGTGAAACTAGAAACTGTCTAGAAATAAAGAAAAAAAAATAACAACAATAGTAACAAATAACAAAGCAATGCCGCTTTATTTATGGCCTGAAATACCAAACAAATGAACTGTTCATTCTTTTTTATTTGTTTCGTTGTTCTTCTGCATGTGTAAGTAGGCAAACAGCGGGGGCAGTAAATAATATTCTTTCTTTTTGTTTCCTCGTCCAAAAGATGGAAGTGAGGGCAGCTATATATATATATATATATATTATAATGGTTTTTCTGTTTAAGACTGTCTTCTGCTTTCCGCATTATTCAGAAGCCATACTTTATTCCTGCATTGGCGTAAAAGTAACATACCCGCAGTGCACGCTGGTCTAGCTTCAGTCACTACCTTATCCCACAATCTCTATATCTCCCCCCCCCCCCCCACAAAAAAATTTGTGTTTATCACTTGACACTCTTTCTCCCCCCCCCCCCCCTCTCTCTCTCTCTCTCTCTCTCTCTCTCTCTCTCTCTGATCTCTTTGCTTCTCATTATGTTAAAAAAAACTTATAAACATTCATGGGAATAACAGAAACAGAACATTAGGAAAGTGAATTAAAGGCGCATTCAGCAGGTGACAAGAGGGCCATAAACAAATTCTGTATCAGTTTAAGCTATAGCTTAATGTTTTGTAGACTTTTATTATCAGAGAAAAGATAAAAACTAAACGAAATGATGTCAGTCCCGAGGTATTACAGAACAACTCTGCACATTGTAACAAGAGAACTGGGACCGTTACAAACTATAACAAGAGAACTGGGACCGTTACAAACTATAACAAGAGGATTGGGAACGATCCATATTAGAACAAGAGAATTGGGAAGGTTACACACGATAACTAGAGGATTGGGAACGTTCTACACTATAATAAGAGAACTGGGAAAGTTCCATATCACAACAAGAGGATTGGGAGCGATCCTCGTTATAACGAGAAGGTATGCGAACATTCAGCGCTATCACAAGAGATTAGAAACATGAATTAAAGCAAGAGGATATGAGGCAGTACATGTCAGATGATTAGAAAAAGTACGTATTATAACAAGACGACACACCGCAACGAAAAGATTAGAAACAGTACATGTTAATATACACACATGCATATTAAGAAAACGCATCGCAACAAAAAGATTAGAAACAGGACGTATTATAACAAGACGACGCATCGCAACAAAAAGATTAGAAACAGGACGTATTATAACAAGACGACGCATCGCAACAAAAGGATTAGAAACAGGACGTATTATAACAAGACGACGCATCGCAACAAAAGGATTAGAAACAGCATGCATTTTAACAAGAGTAATGGCGTGTGTAGTACCGCTGTTTCCAGTAATAAAATACACAGAGGTGTACGGTTCCGTTCTACAAAAAAAAGATAGAAAGGATGAGGAAAATGGTCAAAAACAAGAGTGACAGAAAGTAAGATGGTATATATACACGTAAAGGAAGAACATACAACAGTTCAATATTGTTATTGATGTGTGGGTGTTTTTTTTTTGTACGTCGACCTTGATAAAAATAATCATTTGCCGAAATATTGAACTGCTGTATGTTCTTCATTTATGTGTACTCTTATTTTAGATCACTTTTGTTCCTGTTCACTTTCCTCACTTAAAAAAAATATTTTTGTAAAACCTCCGTCCAGCAAAGTAACAAGAAGGTACATAGCAACCTCGCTTTCGGGCGGCCCATTTTTCAGGGGGCGGGGGTTAAGGTAAATGACTGTTTTGTCTTCCAGGCCCGTCCCAGTACAAATTGACCAACTGGATCATTGCTTTATACGGAGGGTTACCATGACCAACATTGCTTTCACGGACCCGTATGTCGTAATGAGGTCATTCTCGGTTTTTGGTTAGTGCTTGCGTTTGGGAATACGTTTGCTGAGTTTGGGAGTATGTTTTCTGAGTTTGGGAGTATGTTTTCTGAGTTTGGGAGTATGTTTTCTGAGTTTGGGAGTATGTTTGCTGAGTTTGGGAGTATTTTTGCTGAGTTTGGGAGTATGTTTTCTGAGTTTGGGAGTATGTTTTCTGAGTTTGGGAGTATTTTTGCTGAGTTTGGGAGTATTTTTGCTGTTTGAGGTTCGTATAAAATTCCATGTTAAAAAAGCATTAATGAGACGGGAGTTTCTGATGACAAAAGCAGGTCCACATGGATCACCATCATCATCATCATCATCATTAGATGCCCTGTGTCAGCAGGAATTGGCAGTCAAGTCTCTCCATGGATTTTTCGCCTTGGTAATATCTATACGGTCATTTTGGTGACTCTTCATTACGCCATTGCCTCAGACTGTCCATAATCTTCAATCCTGGCATTTCTCTGACTCCTTCTCATTTATCTTCTTTGGTGTAATGACCCCACACCCTCCCCCCCCCCTTCTTCTTATCGCATTATGTGTCCAATGTATGTTGCACATAGATCAGTCAGTCAGTCAGTCATTTGCATGTCCCTTGCGGAGCTTAGACTCCCTTAACGGGTCTCTTGTAGGCCTCTCGGTTGTAAGCAAGATGCCCTGCTGTTGATGCATCAATCTGCAGATTAGTAACGATGTCTTGCAGCCATCTCGCCTTGGTCTTCCTCTCCTTCTTTTTCCCATTATGTACATAGATACTCAAACTTAATGTAAAGCGACCCTGGATTCAGAAAACATTATGTTTTTTACGAACATAACCTTCAGAGCAATTGCTCCACAACATAATTCTCCAGAGAAAAGCTACCTGTCGCCATAAAGAGATGAAGAAATTAAATAACTTCGACTGAATTATCTCTCTAACACGATTATATAGTTCCACTGCGTCTATTACCAAATTCTACAGGTATCTAGCACACACGTTCCTTTCACCATTGGTTTTTTCGGCGTTTTTTTCATCTTATTCTTTCTTAAACGTAGTTTTAATGGTAATCCAGATGCCAGAAAGGTCTGCACAAGGATTAGCCGAATCCCCTTCGGAGTCACTATGGCGCCATAGAACACGAAGTGGCTTCTGTGTGGAACCTTACTTCATGTGTGTGTGTATGTGTGTGTGTATACCACGTGGGAGCAGATAGTTTTGTTTAAAATGTCCCGATTCTCTGACGCCATGATTTCTTTTCTTAGCTAAAAAAAAAAACCTATGCTGGAGCGAAGAGTGCGCTTTTCTGTATATAAACAGAACATCAAGCAACACAAGCACTTTCTTGTGATTCTGTTTACTCTTGTGCTACTTTACTTGACATTTATGTTTCCTTACTTCTCAGCCTTTCATCCAGTAACTTTCATCCAATAACTTTCATCCAGTTCCATCTTGGTTAATTTCGCAACGTAAGTAAAAATAAATAAAGTAATAATAGTCACAGACATTGAGGCACCCAGGAGAAGTGACGTAAGTGCCTTTTGTTTTCCTTGGCCTGTGATTTCATCAGATGGCAATATGGTCAACATGACACTACTTCCTTGTTTTCCTACAGCTCCAGACATCTCTGTATAAGACCCTACAGCTAAGGGTGATTTGAGTGTCCTCAAATAGAATCGAACCATCGATCTTCGCCGTGAGAGATGGCGCAGCTTTTCAAAAGAGCACGAATTAAGTTAAAGAAAGGAAACTATGTCTGAAACAATCAATATTTCGACGATAGAGGAAGCATTTTTTTCAAGGACAATCAGTCATTCAGTTATTTGCATGTCCTTTGTGGAACTTTGCCTCCCTAGCAGCATTCCTGTAGGCTTCTCGAAAGTAAGCAAGATGCCCTGCTGCTGATGCATCCGTTTGCAGATCATCAACGATGTCTTGCAGCCATCTTCTCCTTGAGCTTCCCCTCTTTTTTTCCATTATGTACCCTTCCAAGACGATTTTCTCTAGATTATCATGACGTTTAATGTGTCCAAAATATTTAAGTTTTCTCTATTCAGTTCTCTTTACTATCCAGCCTTCTTCAATATTAAGTTCTTGTAGTATGGATATATTTGTCCATGATATTTGAAGAACTCTTCTTTAACATTTACATTCAAAGGCATTCATGTGTTTCTCAGCTGTTTTGTTAAGTGTCCATGTCTCACAGGCACGTGTTGCGATGGGAAAGATGCATGCCCTTAAAATCTTATTTTTGTAGTTCTGTCTGTTCCTCTCCACGGCTTATTTAGTTTCTTTACTTTTTGAAGAGTGATAGATGTCCTCCTTTTAATTTCCCTCGTTGTATCTCCATTATTAGTTAGTAGTGATCCAAGATATTAAAAACTCTTCACTTCTTCCAACTTTTCCTCATAGATACATATTTCAGCTGCCTTATTTGTTTTGTCAGTTGTCATCAATTTAGGTTTCTTAGCATTCAGATAAAGGTTTTGCTCTTCACTATTCTTACGGACTGACATAATTAGTTTTTCCATTCCTTTTTGTGTTGTGGACAGTAATACTATGTCATCAGCATGTCTAATCTCTGGTATTTCATAACCTCCAGTTGTTTATGGCATAGTAATATTCTCTGTCTACATCTTCTCTAACATTCTTCTTTATATTTTTAGTATACAAGTTAAATAAATAAGGCGACAATATGCATCCCTGACGGACCCCTTGTTTTATATGAAACCAAGATGTTGCTTCACCATTTATTCTTACTGCTGCTTGTTGGTCTAGATACAGCAGTGACGTTAATTGTATCAAATGTGTTGGAAATCCCATTTTTCCTATTTTTCCCCAAAGTTTCTGGTGTTGTACACAATCAAATGCCTTTTAATAGTCTATGAAAGATAATATAGATTCACATTAAATTCTCTGCATTTCTCTATTATTAATCTTATATTGAATATATGATCTCTTGATCCTCTTCCTTGCCTAAAACCAGCTTGGGCCATATTGACCTCTTCTTCTGTTTTCTTACGAAGTCTACCCATTATGATTTTTAACAGAATTTTACTGGCATGACTAATCAGGGTAACATTTCAGTACTTTATGCATAATTTCAACTAACCCTTTTTGCCAATGGTATGAATACAGTTCTTTTCCATTCTTTTGGCCAAATACCTGAATGCCATAAACACATAAACCTGAAGGGCAATATATAACAGAAATATATTTATGTTTTAAATAGAGCATACAAATATGATAGATATACATTTTGATTTTTTTTCTGTTTCTCAGCATATATTTTCTGTGTGTGAGAACGCATGCGCGAATAGAAACTTCCTCTCCAGACCCACCAGTCTTATATCACATGCAAACACATTTCCATATGAAAACTACCCGTATGGATTCACAAGAAAACAAAACATTTGAAAGATGTACCAGAAATTTCTCACCAAGGTAGGAAGGACCCCGTAACCTAGGAGATGATCAGAACTTTATCCCCTTCAGACTCGAGTTTCGGCCCTTGAATCTCCTGATGACACTACGTGGATAAGAACGTTAAGTGTAACCCCTAAAACAGTCAAGTTACTTTTTTCTTATCTACACTCTCTTTTTTATTTTCCACATGGAAAATTATCTATTTTCCTCTTCTTTTTTTTCTTTAGATAACTTCTGAGAAAAAAAAAACCAAAACAAAACAACACACGTTGGAATCTTTTGCTGAAATAATCTTTGCTTTTCCTATTTCAACTCAAATTCGCAACAATCCAGTGACTAAATTCACGCCGTTTAGCCAACTCTTCAACAAAAACATTGTTAATCCTACCACTCTGACACTCAAAACAAACGGTTGGATTAAACAGACGAAAGAAACAGAATCCCTGAGAACAAATCCGCACACATACTCCAAACACAAAAAAGCCACTTAAATTATATTTCATAATCCACCAACATCTTCTTTAATTACGGCTCTCTAGACAATATACCCAGGTATTGCTAATTTTGTTTTGGAAGGTAAGGTATCACACTCGATGTTATAAGCAATCCTCTCTGGATATTCCTCGGTGTACTTTCCTTAGGCTGGTTTCTCTGTCATTTACACAGGAATCAACCTTAACGAAATTGACAGGAAGATATCAGCCGGTGTATCTACAATTTGAGCACTGGCAATTACTCCTCCTAAATTCCCCCCCCCCTCCCCTTGAAAAGGCTTCGTGTATGTTTACAATGTCTAGATCTGTCAATTTTGTTTTTACCTGTGGCTTCCACGATCTTCGAGACAGCAAGTTTACCTGACGTACAGGTGTAGTCATGTCGGGCATTAAAGTTGTGGCTTGGCCTGAGTCATATATGACGCCTTTATCTTAATATTTTCTGGAC
The DNA here is from genome assembly GCA_009760885.1 of Achatina immaculata. NCBI lineage: Eukaryota > Metazoa > Mollusca > Gastropoda > Stylommatophora > Achatinidae > Lissachatina > Lissachatina immaculata. The sequence goes on along the minus strand of CM019716.1, from coordinate 71,359,279 downwards.
CTCCGCCGTCAAATAAACAAAATTATTCTCGTTTACGTCTTCAATGTCTCGACCTAAACCGTACTGAATAGATCTGGACAGATATTAGGGACAATGTTTTTTAACGGTATTTTAACGAAACTGCCAACGCCTTAGATTCCTGGTGACTCAGAGAGTCACTGTACTTCATCTTGGCATCCGTTGCGAAGCCAGTGTTACCGGAGCTACAAGTGGTAAACTCCGTTTCTCACTTCCTCAGGGCGGCTCTTGGAAACATCTGTGCAACAAGAAGCTGAAAAACGGCTTTAGGAATCAGCAAAATCTTCAGAGCTTTGGAGTCTTCTAGGTAAATGGTATTTTCAGCTTCCTGAAAAGGTATCGTTCTTCCTTTTGGTATATATCACGTGAAGTACAGAAAAGGCTATGGCATCCAGCTTTCATCACCATTATCACCATCATCATCATCATCATCACATTGCAATGGTGCAACAAAGTTTGTTCACCAGTCGCTTGTATTCAAAACAAGAACCTATTGTACGTAAAAAAACCCATAAAGCGTTATCTACTCAGCAACTTATATCATTCCGGACTTCCTTATACAAAACAAAGGACAGAAAAATCAGTGGGGAACTCTCTTGGCCTATACTAGTCCTTTCTGGAATCACTCACACACGAGGACTGGATAGAAGTTCTCAGTGAATTTCAAATTAGACTCTGTTGGTTGGTTGGCTGACTGACTGACCGGCTGGCTGGTTGATTTGTTGGCTGGTTGACTGACTGATTGATTGATTGGTTGGTTGACTGATTGGTTGGCTGGCTGATTGATGACTGTTTGACAGATTTGTTGGCTGGCTAATAGTGGGTGAAAAAGACTATTTGATTGATTAGTTTGTTAGCTGACTGATTGGTTGGTTTCGTTGGCTGACTAGTGATTGCTTGATTGACTGACTGAATGGCTGACTATTTTGGTTGACTGACTTCTTTGGTTTGCTAGTAGATGTATTATCTCATTCTAGACCTAATGTACGCAGCCAGTGTGTTGGAGAGAATCTGAATTAGCAGCATTAAGACTGATCAAGACTGGATACAGTTTTTGCTTAAATTCCTGGATTCTTTTAATACCTGACATTATTATAGCAGCATTCCACCGATAAGTATGACAGACATCTGTCTCAGACCCATTGGTGCTTCGGGGTTTCTAATATTTTTGTTTACGTTTATGCCGGGTGTATACAAAAGAGTGTTACTCAAAGTTAATAGTACCGGGCCCTAGATGTGGTGGTAAGAAAGACCCCCGGGGGGGGGGGTTGGCGGGTTTGGGGTGAGGAGAAAGGGAGAAGCAGGTGACATCAGAACTATCTGAGTGAAAAACAAATATAAGGTGTAGGGGGGGCTGGGGGTAGGAGGATGTGGGCTGGGATGCAAGGAGGCGGCAGTCTGAAAAGATTTTGGAACCGTTGATGTAAAGCCTCTGTACCATTTAAGTAAGACAATCGTCTTCATCTTTCACTTTACCCATCATCATCACTATCATTATCATCATTATCATCAAATCCAATAGTTCTTTCTACCTCTTCCACGCGGACATAAATCTCTTCGTTATTCCATTTCGTGAATTCTTATCGCTGCCAGTGATCTTGCCCGTTAGCCTCCCTTACCCTCGTTAGCCACTTATCTTTCCTTATGATGAAACCTCTTTAGTTCGCATTAAACATTGAATGAATTATCAGTGCCTGCCTCGTTATCTACAATTTAATAAATTCACTGTTACTATTTTTGTTTATATTCACGGAGCTTTTATTCTGGTTCTTTTCTTGCCTTTTGGCTTCTCTGGAAGATGATCTTTAATTTCTCTTTTCCTCCACCCGACCTGGTCAGAAAGTATTAAGTCCAATCACAGCATACATGGATCACGAATGTACATGTTATAGAAAAGTACAGTTACTAGCAAAAATGCGACGTCTAAATAACTTTAATTCTGCTGTAAATTGTTTCTCAAAGCTGGAGTTTTTATTTCCCCCTTTGGATTACACAATACCGGTTGTCTAAAATAGGTTCAGTACGGGTTGCCTAACTTAGGTTCGGTACAGGTTGTCCAAAACAGGTTCAGTACGGGTTCCCTAGAATAGGTTTATAACGGATTGTCTAAAAAAAGAAAGAAAAAAAAGATTCAGCACAGGTTGTCTAAAAATAGGCTCAGTACGGGTTGTCTAAAGTATGTTTAAGTCAAAGTTAAAAACAACAACAACAACAACAACAACAAACGATGCCAAAGTTTGGCATTCTGTTGATGTCTGATCGACCTCCCACGAACCGCCAGCAGGGTATTCCCTGCAGCCGATGCAGTGAAGATGTTGGAATACAGCATCGTGTAATTTGGTGGCAACGGCTCCTTTCCCAGACTTTCAGTGTAGCCAAAACGCAGGCAGGTTTAGTGCTTCTTTAGCAGGCTCCGCCACCGGGAGGCGGGGGGAAGGGGGATAGTACATCAGTCTTTGTCCTCGTAACCAGACTTATAAAGTTTACGGGGGGAGGGGGGGTAATACATCAGTCTTTGTCCTCTTAACCAGACTTAGAAAGTTTAAGGGGGGAGGGGGGTAGTACATCAGTCTTTATCCTCTTAACCAGACTTAGAAAGTTTAAGGGGGGAGGGGGGAGTACATCAGTCTTTATCCTCTTAACCAGACTTAGAAAGTTTAAGGGGGGAGGGGGGTAGTACATCAGTCTTTGTCCTCTTAACCAGACTTAGAAAGTTTAGAGGGGGAGGGCTGCCAAGAGAGAGGGAAGACAAAATCTTGGTCGGACATTACGGGAGTGTGCCAGCAGAGAGGTATAACAAAGTCTTGATCGCCTATTGTTCTGCAGTCTCCCCCGCCCCCCGGCCCTCCAAAAAAAAAAATTGAATATCTATAATATAAATATTAAAAGCAGATACAATTATATATATATATATATTTAATATAAACAAACGACAACCAAACGTCTTGGTCCTCATCTTAAGCAGCAGAAAAGGGTTAGAGAACCTGACGGTCACTGGAGAACTCAAGAGAACACCGAGAAAAAGAAGATGTCTGAGTGTTCATATCAAGTTCCACGGAAAATGAAAAGATATTGAACTATGGTCTCCCCGTAGTTTAACCGAAGAGAAACCAGTCTTCTTACAGAATCCAAAAGGACCACACAGAACTGACAAGTAAAATCTCTCATCTGTTATCGACAAGGGCATTTAATCATTAAAAGAAATACCAGAAGAAGAAAAAAACTGACAGAATTTGCATCGACTGTTCTTGCTAGACAACAAGTGCAGAGTTAAAAAGCAGCCAAACAAGAGATAGAGGAGGACATGAGAAACATTTCTCGGGACCGTAGAAACAGAAAAAGCGTTTGAAATGATAAAAAAACAGGAAGAATCGAAACGGAATAGACAAGCAAGATCACCAGCGCTATCCGGCAAGGCACGTGATGAATGAATGGAATGTTCTTCCTGAATTAGGTCACCTCGAAGCTTTGCTTTCCTTTATTATGTAATCCTCGAAAAAGGCTCACGCCGAAATATCGGATGTTGTATATACTTTCTATTCGTTTTTTCTCACTTTACTCACTCCCTCTGCCACTTTGTAAACCTACACCATACACTTCTATCTAACTTTATTACGTAAATCAAGAACACCAACATATACAGTTAAATGACATATGCTCTATGATTCTCATTTCTTTCAATATGGGGCCCATCTTTCGAAGCTTGAAGATCTGCTATTCCTCTGACTATCGGAAGTCTTCTTCGCACGTGCATGCAACCCGCACGCTGCCACAAGTTAACGCCCCTTGCTAAACTGATCGCTCGGAGTCGCGTTTATAGCCAGACCTTGGGCATCTGATTTTAACGTGCTCTCCGCTGGAGCGTAGGAACGTAAGTTAAAGAAACGGCGCAGGAATGGAAGAAGAAAGAAGACCCTGTGCTTCATTTTAAAAACGACTGGAAATGTTTTCTACAACAGGATTCCATCCTACCTCCTCATGACACTGCTACTCGGCCGTTGTAGTTCATCAGTCCAACAGTATAAGACTCGATGCCGTCTTCCTGGTGGTGGAGGCTGTCTAGAAGTTATTTTCTGTAATCACTTACAGGTCACCATCATAATTTTGAGCATCTTCAGCCTGACCAGTGGGATAAGGTTCATCGTGGTCTCTTGGGTCATGAACTCTGTAAAGAAGCATGTCTTGTTTGTTGTATATGTAGAAATAGGTCACTGACCGCAGGTTTTATGCCAAAACAACACAGGGTCAGCTAAGTCCAGCCAATGGTTGCGTAACATAGGGCGGACAGGCAGATGACTTAGTATAAAAGAGAAGAGATGCAGAGTTCAAATCGGTCAGGAAAAGTGTACGTTGAGCACGGTGAAGGTGCCAACGGATCGGAGGAGATTATGTTTTCGTTTAAGCACGAATGAGTGTCTGTATATACACACACACATGTGTATATATATATATATATATATATGCTTTTGATTATGATTTATATTCTGTGATGTGGAAGCGTGCATGCTGTGCTGTCAATTTCCCCGATCCAGCCCGACCGGAATACAGGGTGGATAGATCTCTGGTGGATAGATGAATGATATATGAATAGATAAAGTTTTTATAATGTACATATTCTATGTACAATTTTGATGTCGTATTATACGCACTGAGGTGTTTATATGCGCACATAAATTTACGTATCATTGAATTTTATGTATATGCATTTTGTTATATATATATATATATATATATATATATTTCTTGCCAATAGTTCCTTTTAGTTCTTATCTTATATCTTATATCCTTCCCGTGCCGTTAAACGTCACATAGGGCTCGCAAAGTAGTTCGCCAATTTTTCCTGTCTTCGGCGAGTCTTTCAACCTCAACAAAGGATTTTATGCCTGTTAACTTGGCCTCTCTTAATAATGTCCTCTTCAGAGTTTCACGCGGTCTGCCCCTTTTTCTTCGGCCTGTTGTGTTCCACTTGATAGCTTGTTTTGGGATTCTCTGATCATTTCTTCTCATCAAGTGACCAACATATGTCCATCTCCTTTTCCTGATCACCCGTGAGACTGGTTGTTGTTCAGTCATCTGTCTTATCTCTGCATTGTTCTTGAATTCATTCCACTTGATGCCGAGTATTTTCCTTAGGCATTTGTTTTCAAAAGAGTCTAATTTCTTTTCTATTCCTTTTAGTTACGATCAGACAATTCATCATTAAGGATAACCGTTTGAGATTATACATGGGACGATTTTGTTTTAATCATACCAACCCCATAATATGTACAGCATGTTAACTGATTTCAATCATTCCTTGTTTACGCGTTATATTTTATGAGAGAATCTAACGCCTAGATTATGGATAAATTTTGATCTTGTCATTTACAATAAAACTGATGATCTTTTGATGAAAAAAAAACAACAATCAGTAGCTGCGTTTTTCTTTTATTGTAATGTCTGTGACGTGAAGGAATGAATGAAAGATGGGGATACAGTAAAGAACAGATCGAGGGCCGGGCATAATAAGAAGCATATAAAGAACTTTCAAAGACCAGATCAGCTGTACCTTAAAATGTAAACAATGTAAATAAATCCAAACGAAAATTGTTATTTTATTTTGTTCCTACATGGTCTTTTCTTTTCTAATCCCGACTCTCAGAGAATTTTCTGCTCCTTTCTCCAACCCTCACCTTCTACTGAGTGTTGAAACAATTAGGGCGTTGAATGCAAGGAAGCAGTCTCGCGTTACTTGATTATTTCTTCTTCCAGGAAAGTTTCTTGTCACTTGAAGAAGAAGAAGAAGAAGAAAAAGAAGAAGTTTTTCAAATATATGTCCTATTGCGAAAGTTACAATATTTAAAGCAGGTCAAATTAAACTAAACTTTCTTTTCCCTTCAAAACTCGACGTAAAAAAAGACGTCCCTCTCAGGACTAATTTATCCCCCCCGAAGTAACCAACCAGAACTCGTAAACGAGAACACCAGAAACGTTCCATAAACAGAGAAGCGACTGTTTAACAAGACCCTGTGGGTTCTGCTTGTGTGTAGAGGAAATATAGTCGAACCTTCAAGACTCTTTAAATTGCTTTTCGCTCCTGCATCAGTAAACGAGACGCGTTTCAGTCTGCCTGCTTCTTTACACTGTACAGATTTCCTGTTTGTTTATTGAGACGCATTTCTAAGCAATTTAGACTTGACAGATCTTCGTAGGACATCTTTTAGGGAAAAAAGTGGCTCTTTGAGATCGTTTTGTTCCTTTCCTTCTCTCTCCCATTCCCCTTTCCAAAATACCCCCAAAAAGGAAAATAAAGGATAAAAGGATGGGTAACACGTGGGAAGAGAATACGCTGTCCACTTTGTCAATCAGCGGTGCATAACTGACATGCTGGCGTCAGGACTGGCGAACAACAGCTGATCAAGACCCTGTCCCACCTCTTTGTTGGTACTCTCAGTAACAGGCCTAGCCTGGCTAACGGGGCAGAGATCGCCATAGTCCCCATGGTGGTGGAGCCTATTAATGTACTATTGCACCCCCCCCCGGCTTTTTAGTTCCACTCCGGGACTGAACGAACAGCCGCCATAACCAGCTCCTAATCCGACACGATGCTGTCCCTCAATACCTTCACAGCAGCGGCTATAAAGAACACTAGCTCGCAGTTCCAGGGATACAGAAGACAAGGCAGAACATCATACTACAGACGCACCTAGGAAATTATGTTGTTAATATCCTGTCGGCACATTAGAGAGTGATGTGACCAGCATCATGTCTGACTGCCCTTCTTTCTGCGCCTCAGAGTGGAGCCAGGTACACGTTTCTACAGCTGGGAGACTTTGACGCCTTCAGCTGGACTTACACCACCGACCCATGCCATGGCAATTCTATTACATTAACCACTTCGCTAACCTGGCGCCCAATGTGGGTGAAAGAAAAAAGTATAGATTCTAAATTAGGTTATTTAATTCATCGGCTGTTTTCTTTTTGTTTGTTGTTCTAGTTGGTGTTGCTGCTTCGCCTGCTGTTGTTGTTCTAGTTGGTGTTGCTGATTCGCCTGCTGTTGTTGTTCTAGTTGGTGTTGCTGCTTCGCCTGCTGTTGTTGCTCTAGTTGGTGTTGCTGCTTCGCCTGCTGTTGTTGCTCTAGTTGGTGTTGCTGCTTCGCCTGCTGTTGTTGTTCTAGTTGGTGTTGCTGATTCGCCTGCTGTTGTTGTTTAGTTGGTGTTGCTGCTTCGCCTGCTGTTGTTGTTCTAGTTGTTGTTGCTGCTTCGCCTGCTGTTGTTGTTCTAGTTGGTGTTGCTGCTGCTGGACCTGTGAGTAAAGGAGAACGTAAGTTCTTCACAGTCGCCAACGTGATGTAGGTCATCAGTTTCCAGACAAGTGTCCACGCCTTAAATGTGCTATCAGGTATAAGCCAACTGTATGAGAAAGGCAGTATTTTATCTTGGGCTTCAGGGGGGATCCTTGATCTCAGAAAGTCTGGGAGTCACTGATGTAGATATTCAAATACTTGATAAGGAGTTACTGGTGTAGATACTCAAATACTTGATAAGGAGTTACTGATGTAGATATTCAAATACTTGATAAGGAGTTACTGGAAAATGTTTCCTTGAATTCTCTAGAAGACTCTAAAGGTAGCTTTCTGGGAAGATTTCGACCTTTAACCAGAAGATTCCTAGGGTCTTGTCTTGTCTACGACTCTGAAGGGGCGCTACATGTCGCTTTATTGGAACACCACCAAGGGAATGATGGCATCAACCCCTTCTCTTATTTAATGGTCCTTCAGTCAGTCGGTCATTTGCATGTCCCTTGCGGAACTTTGTCTCCCTAACGGCTCTCCTGTAGGCCTCTCGGGTGTAAGTAAGATGGCCTGCTGCTCATAGATCCATTTGCAGATTATCAACGATGTCTTGCAGCCATTTTCTCCTTGATCTTCTTCTCTTTCTTTTCCCCATTATGTACCCTTCCAAGACGGTCTTCTCTAAATTATCATGACGTTTAAAGTGTCAAAAACATTTTAGGTTTTCTCTCTTTAATCCTCTTTACTAGCCAGCCTTCTTTAATATTAAGTTCTTGTAGTAGAGATATATTTGCTCTTTTCTGTGTCCATCGTATTTGAAGAACTCATCTGTAGCATTTACATTCAAAGCCATTTACATGTTTCTCAGCTGTTTTGTTAAGTGTCCAGGTATCACAGGTATATGTTGCGATGGGAAAGATGTATGCCCTTAAAAATCGTATTTTTGTAGTTATGTATGTTCCTCTCCACAGTTTCTTTAGTTGTTTTACTTTCCCATGATAGTCCTTAAAACTCTATTATCCTTTTAGCATATTCACCTTCGTTCGAAGCATGTTTTCTACTAAGAATTATATTAACAAATATGTTTTTAAATAACCTTGGAAGTATTCATTTACTTTCTGCGTATAAACGGCCACGTATGAAAACATCTCGGAATGCAAGGTTACAAATAAAATATCTGCGTCTACAAGATTTCTTCTGGGGCTTTTTTTTTTGGATTGAAATTTTGAAATGCAATATTAGCTAAGTATTAGTTTGTATCATTTCCTTCTAAAATAAAAACATGTCGATATATGTTTGTTATGCAATCGTTTATGTCCCTTGAAATCTTTAGTCCTGTAAATCTAAGGGTCTTATACAGGGCGGTCCTCAGACTCTGTAGTTTGGAGCATTCTTTGCAAAGAGTGCTAAAAATAAAAGTTGGTACCAGGGATTTCTCTAGGAAAACACAGTCAGCAAGGAACGGGTGTTGTGTGGTCATCTATACCTCGAATGCTGCAGTGACCTAGAAATGTGAAGCCATCAGCACTGCCCACCCTCTACCTTATGCATATGTCACGGGACACACAGAGATTGTTGCTTATATCTGTCAAAGGATGAAGTTTTCAACATTTGAAGAAGCTTGCATTAAATTTTGATTATGTAGATCTTAAAATATAAACAAAATTAACGGTGAAAAATAATCTAGCAACTTCATGAAAAGTAACCCTAAACTTAGGGGAAAAAAATCTCCTTGAACTTTGTAAAAAAAAACACGTATCCTACATATGATCTGCCTGGATTTTTAAAAAAACACAAAAAAAGGGAGATGCCAGTAATCTTCTTTTTCCTTAGCTTCTACCACCAAGACCGCCCCGTGATCCTACTGAATACTCCTGTGGTCCTCGATTGGTCCTGTGGTCCTCCTGTGATCCCCGAGAGGACCGCAAGAGATCCCCGAGAGGACCACAAGAAGTTCAGAGCATCGCGGGGCTTGGGCCTGTATTCTCAGTGGGTCGCAGAGACGGGGTTGCGTGACACTGTGGTTTTCGTTGCACCAGTTTAATCTAGAATTGGACTTTTTCACCGGAAAACCTCGACGTTTTTGGATTTCAGTATATCCTCGTCGAGTGAGAGGTGGTTGCCCATCCAGTCCAGCGTTGGACTTTCACACCGGAAAACCTCAGCGTGATTAGGGTACGCATATATCCCCGTCGGGTGAGAGGTGGTTTCCTATCTAGATTGCACTGGTCCAGTGTCTCCGACTTCAGCATTGTGTGATTGTGGCCGCTACCCTTCCTAGTTGTGACCAGGACGGAACTTTTGTCCAGAAGGAAAAGTCCTCGCCATTAGTAAGTTTCACCCCTGCATTAAGCCGGTTTAGGCGTATTATCCCAGTATGGGTGTGTTTAGGACGTGACCGACCTCTAGAGCAGAGGTACCATGACATGAGTATTCGTCAAGTTTCACCAAGGGGGTTAAGCCGGTTTAGGCATATTTCACCAGTATGGGTGTATATCGGACGTGTCCGGCCTCTAGAGCAGAGATGCGGTGGTATGAGTAGCTCTCGCGGGCAGCCTACTGGACATATCGATTAAACTTCACTTTATCCTTTCCATCACCTTTTCACAGAGGCGCCGCACGGCAACCCTAATCGTATTTTCCATTTTCTTCATTGGCCATGAGGAGTTTCACCCCATGCGTGGCAGCCGAAGAATCTCGCCAGCAGTGTCTTAGTTTAACCCCTGGATCATTGTGTGCCTCTAAGCCATGACAGGATTACCTCTACCTTTACCTTAAGCCAGTTTAGGCAATCTGCCCCAGTATGGGTGTATATAGGACGTGGCCGGCCTCGAGGTGCCGTGATTTGAGTAGTCCTGACCTCGATTCTATTGGTTACCGCACTTAATCCTTTCCTTCACCTTTTCCACGGCGGCGCTGCGCGACAACCCTAATCGCACTTTTCTTCATTGGCCGGGAGGAATTTCACCACAAGCACGACAGCTGAAATGCCAGTAATAAAGAAAACAGAATGTGTGCAAGTGAAAGGAGTAAATAGCAAACAAAAAAGTTATGAGAAATGGGGATGACTTTTCACCTGCACACAAAAAGCTTACACTGACATGCAGGCTTAAGAAGAATGAAAAGTGTGTATTATATGTTGTGGTGTGGTGCAGGAGTGTCTAAAATCTAGAAATCTAGGAAGGGTAGGGGGGGGGCTAGAATTAAAGATGAAAGTAAAGGAACTACTTAGTAATAACGACAACAAGAAGAACAGCAACAAAAATTAGAGAAAAACAACTACAAATGTAAAAAGAAATCACGGAAGTACATGACTCCATCCACCAGCGGCAGCTAACCACGGAACAGAATACTCCAAGGACAAGCCAAATGCGACAGGTCGTCCAGAAAAAAAAGAAAAACCGGAATGCCATTTCTACTGAAGCGCGGACATATGAAATTCTGAAAGGTCAGCAGGGATAGATGGCGCTTTAAACACAAGTCGACATTCAGGCGATAAATTGATAGCTGTCGCCCGTTACAGAACGTACAGTCGGCATTAAATTAAGCTGTTGAGCGTAAATTACGGGTTGTAAATCTGTCAAGTGCTGTAACTGATTGTTTAAAGAAACACGGTCACTTAATGCGTGTGTATGTGCGTGTGTCTGTATGTGTGTGTGAGAGAGAGAGAGAGAGAGAGAGAGAAAGAGAGAATGGAGGGAAGCTGAGGGTTAATCTAATTAGCTTCACATGTATCGTTAACCCGCGTAAATCGCGTCTACTGTGTTGCGTAAAGCTGACAGATGAGTTCGGTTGTTATAGGAGTAGTGATGGGAGAGTTTTGGGCTTGGAGGAGAAAGAAAGAAAGAAAGAAAGAAGTGAAGGAAAATGAAACATTGAAAGAAAAATAGAAGGCAAGAAAGGTAAAGAAAGAAAGAAAAAAAAGGAAAGAAAAAAAAAGAAAATACAGAATGAAAAAAAAAACTGAGAACGAAAAAAATGAAAAGGTAAAAGAAAAAATAGACAGCGATAAAGGTAAAATTTGACAGAAAGAAAGAAAGAAAGAAAGATCATGCGGCATTGATAGTATTTACAGAACCTCAGCATTATGTTATATTTAAAACTATACACGTACACACAATACTTTGTGAACGCCCTTCTGAAAGGCAATATATGGCTAGGATCAGATATTTTGTATACTTTTACGTATATGCAAAATTCCAAACTCTGCACTTTTTTTTAGCAGTCTGAGCATTCAAGATTGAACATTTGAGCCATCTCTTTTCACTGTTTTTTTTTTTTTTTGTAATTGTCAGAAGTTGTATCAAAACCGTTTTCTTATGAGAGCACCGCCTTAATTCTAAACGTATTTGCCCGCTGTTTCACTAGATAACGGTAAAGTACACATTTTTTTTTCTTATCCAACCTCGTTTCCTATCTCTCTTAAGCAATCCCATATACGTCCATCAAGGTATCTAGTTTCATCGTTTTAGAAGTCAGGCTTTGTCTCTTCCTATGCTAGTTTGTTTATCTTTTCTTCTCACATATTGGATCAGGGGTAGATAATGCCTGCAGTACTTGAAAGGTGGCGCTGTTATCAGAGAAACAGAGAACAAGACATGGTCGATAAGCACGCCATTTTAATCTCAGTAGGAAAGGTTTTAACAAAGGAAGGTAAAATCCCCGTTTACATGCCATTAACACATATTGGAATACGGTGTTAGGCCCGTATTTCCAACACCATCGGCTTATGAAAGTCTGATTTGGTCGGTATCACACCTTACAGTATTTAATTTCCCATATTTCTCTGGTACCCATTTTTCGAGGCTGTGTGGCCCCAAGGGTCTTTTTGGTGCGATGGCACCAGGAAAAAAAAAATCCCGACTGCTGGGACTTGAACGCGGTACCATCGGATTTATAGATCGAGCGCCTGACCACCGAGCCAACCAGTTCCCTAACATCAATCTCAGTACTTGCAGAAAAACTGTTGCGGTCCATCAGACTGGTCAATAAATTTGGTATGGGCGTGTACCATACGGTAGTGAAGCTTGATGAGAAACATTACGTCTACGCCCATGAACTGACGAAGCCAAGGCGGAATCTCTTCCATGTCACATGTATGTCTGTGTTTTATGAGATTTTGACTGTGGTTTGTGCTGCGGCAGACTACATTTGCTAATTACAGAAAGTTATAACCACCTAATAGACAATATATCGCAGAGGTAGAGGGGTGATTGATACGTTTTCGGTAAAAGGTACAACGGATTATTTGTGGACAACTTTTTGGGGTTATTTCTCAACATAGTCCCCTTCCAGGTTTATGCACTTAGTACAGCGATCCTGGAGCATACAGATCGCATTCTTTGTAAAAGTCAGCATCTTGTGCCAGTAAAAAGTGGTCTGCAGTATAAACGACGTCATCATCTGCAGCAAATTTGCGACCACTGAGCTCCTTTGTGAGTTTGGTAAACAGGTAATAGTCCAAACTGGCCAAATCTGGGGAATACGGAGGATGTTCAAGAAGCTGGAAGCCGCATTCATGAATGGCAGCCATTGCCACCGCCGACTTGTGAACTGGAGCATTGTCTTGCTGAAAGATGACACCTCTTGTCAATTTCCCTCGACGCTTTTTGCTTCAATTTGACCCGCAGTTGCTTAACAAGATTAGAGTAGTAGACCCCAGTGACCGTTCTGCCCTTTTGAAGATAGTCTACCAATAGTACACCTTTTTAATCCCAAAAGATGGAAGCCACCACTTTGCCTGCAGACAGAACCACCCTTGCTTTCTTTTGAGGTGGGGATCCATGATATTTCCACTGCGTTGACTGTTCTTTGGTTTCTGGTTGAAAATAATGAACCCCAATCTCATCCATAGTCACAAATTGCTGAATAAACTTTTCAGGATCTGCAGAAAAATGGCCAAGATTGTCCCTTGACATGTTGAGACGCTGTCGTCTGTAATCAGATCAAACAAGTTTCGGGACCCATCGAGCACAGACCTTTGTCATTTGAAGATCATTGCGAATAATGGCATGAACACGTTCCTGGGAGATGCCCAACACAGTAGCAATGTTCCGCTCAGTCAGTCGTCGATCTTCCATTATCATGTCATGGATTCTGCCAGTGGTTTCATCGGTGGGTTACCGTTCTTGGTCTTCCTGCACGGGAATCATGTTCCAGACTCTTCATTCCGTGTTTGAAATGAGCTGCTCATTTCTTCACTGTGCTGTAAGAAGGGGCACTCTCCCTTAGAGTCTCCACCATATCCTCATGGATCTCCTTCGATGAGAAGCCCTTGATACAGAGGTAGCGAATGGCTGCTCAATGATAATTTTTATCCATTTTCTCAATTTCTGTCAGCCCTTACCACTTCAGTAGCCTGTTAAAAAAATCGGTTGAGTTAATTTCTTGAAACTTGGTGTTTAATCTTATATTAAACTGATATACAAATGCTCCTAATATCAACTGTGTGTTTCAAATATTTGTACCTTAGGCTGCGAACTTATCAATCACCCCTCGTGTATTCAAAATCTGTGATTATTTTTAACTATAGTACCAGCCCACCCACACGCGCGCGCGCACACACACACAGACACACGGACACAACTTTCTTTTTTTACAATTATTCAGTTTTCGAAATCGTTTCTAGCATTCTTTCTAATGTTGTTGGTTTCAGGAAAGAATCTTTTAGGTCGCCCCACTGCGTTCATCTTATCACTATACGTAATGGTGATTTCTCTTTAACAATTTTGTTATGCCCAGTGAACAGCTTATTCCAGTAAACGTTTAGTTACTAGTCATCTGGGTTTTTTTTAAATTATGAAATTCTTGTAGTTAGTTCCCTGTTACCATTTGCCAAAGTAAAATCTACTGTTGCAATGATGGCTTCTCACTCTGCTACTGCAATCGTGGCTTCTCAGTCTCTTGCTGCAACCGTGTCTTCTCAATCTCTTGTTGAATTGGTGGCTTCTCAATCTCTTGTTGCAATGGTGGATTCTCAGGTTTTTTGTTGCAATAGTGACGTCTCAATCTCTTATTGAAATGGTTGCTTCTCAGTCTCTTGCTGAAGTGGTGGCTTCTCAATCTCTTGTTGCAATGGTGGCTTCTCACTCTGCTACTGCAGTGGTAACTTCTCAGTCTATTATTGAAGTGTTGCATTGGTGGCCTTTTACACTGTTAATGCAGTCGTGGCTTCTCACATGCTGCAATGATGGATTCTCGGTCTATTGTTCTAGTGATGGTTTCTCAATTTGTTCTTATAATGGTGGCTTCTAAAACTGTTGTCATGTTATCTTCTACATCTGTTGTTAAATTATATATAATGTGTGTGTATGTATGTATGTATGTTCCAGCATAAATCTGGAAAGTCTGGAGCAATTTCAACCAAAATTGGAACACCTATGACTTACAATCTATAAAAAAAATACTATGGGGTAAGACACTCCTAGGTGACATGTAAAATAATCGAATCCATAGTTTTCGGGGTAGCTGAGATGCCATTTAACTCCAGGCTCAGCCCCTATCGGTATGGGGGCCTGGGGGGGGGGTGGGACGGGTGTTACATGTACAAATAATCAAAAACGGGCGATGAAGCGACTAACTTACCAGGAAAGGGAGAGGGTGAAATTGTTTTTATCCCACGGACACCACTCATTCCGACGGATCTGCCTTTTAACTTTAAGAGATTGTAATTTCCAGTGAGCCTTGCGTTCTCAGTCACAATCAACAAGTCACAGGAGCAGACTATTAAATACTGCAGAATGTTTGTCCCGCGGACATCTCCATGTTGCTTGCTCAAGGGTTATTCTCCAGGATGCCGTTTAAGTCCAAGTTCACCTCCCATCGGCAACGGGGGTGAGAAGTGATAAAAAATAAAATGTCCAAACTGACCGAGATTAGTGTCGAATCTATAGTGTTCGGGGTCGCTAAGCTGATTGGTGACAGTCCTGATGACAATTAAGCCCACGTTTAGTCGAACAGAACGAATAGAACTATACAGAACCGTCTAGACTCTGTAGAACCTTCTAGAAGGTTGTGGTAATGATAAGAACTTTGTGGAACCGTCTTGAAGGTTGTGGAAATGAATCGAACTTTGTTGAATGGGATAAATAAATACCCGGACATCGCCTGGTAATCAACTAATGTGTGTGTGTGTGTATATATATATATATATATATATATATATATATATACGCACATATTCGATCAGCATTAATCAGTCCCCACAACTCCAACTTTTACCAACAGAGTCGGTAGTCTTGCAGTCAACAGTATGGAAGTCAATAGTCTTGCAGTCAACAGTATGGGAGTCAGCAGTCTTGCAGTCAACAGTATGGGAGTCAGTAGTCTTGCAGTCAACAGTATGAGAGTCAGTAGTCTTGCAGTCAATAGTCTTCTGAGTCAACAGTCTAGGAGCCAACACTTCAGGATTCAAGAGCCTTGGAGTCAACGGTCTAGGAGTCAACAGTCTTGGAGGAGTCAAAGAATCTGGGAGGCAATGGTCTTTGGGTCAGCAGTTTTGGAGTCAAACAGTCGACATCTTTATCCACCCAAGACAGCATCGAAACACGGAGAAATTCTCCTACAAGAAGATCACCATGACATCTTTTTTTAAAAAAAAACAAGAAAAACAAAATAACTTCCAGTAAATACAAACCGATCCATGTTTTCGAGCTTTGTATATATTGTAGACAAAAAATTCGGGTTTGAGAGAGTCTGAAAGTGCTTTTTTTTTTTGGTTTTAGATCGTCCTCACTTGATAATTTCAGGTAAAGATCACCCTGATATGCAACCGAGAATCAGATTCTGGGATTCCAGACGAAATTTCATCCGGGTAATTCGTTTTAAAAGCGAAGCGAATTTCGCGCACGACATTGAAGGGAATCGTGTGGATATGAGATGGGGAGTGCTCGTTGATGTGTGATGGGGATTGTGAAGGAAGAAAGGAAAGAAAACAAAAAATAAACAGACTCTTGTTGCTTCAGTCATCGGGTAGAACTTCTGCTCTTTGTGCAGAGGATTTTATGTTCTGCTGTATTTTATGTGTTGTGCGGAGAATTTTATGTTTTGCTATATTTTATATATTGTCGTGCGAAGAATTTTATTTACTATTCTATTTTGTATGTTGTGGGGATAATTTTGTTTTCGTGTTATTTGTTGTGCTTGGGCCTTTTAAGTACTGTTTTGTTGTTGTTGTTGTTGTTGTTGTTGTTGTTGGTCGTAGGATTTTAAATACTCTTATATTCTAATTGTCGCTAGTAGAATTTAGTGTACTGTTGTATTTTATGTGTTTTGCGTAAAATTTTATATACTGCTATATTTTCTATGCTGTGTCTAGAATTTTTATATTGTTATATTTTATGTATTGTGTGTAAAACTGTATATACTGCTATATTTTATGTGCTGTGTCTAGAATTTTTATACTGTTATATTTTATGTGTTGTGTGTAAAACTGTATATACTGTTTTATTTTATATGTTGTGCATAGAGTTTTATGTACTGTTATATTTTATGTGCTATGCATAGAATTTTTTTATACTGTTATATTTTGTGTGTTGTGCGTACAATTTTATATACTGTTATATTTTATGTGTTGTACATAGAATTTTATATACTGCTATATTTTATGTGCTATGCATAGAATTGTTGATACTGTTATATTTTATGAGTTGTGCTAGAATTTTATATACTATTATATTTTATGTGTAATGCATAAATTTTAATATACTGTTATATTTTATGTGTTGTGCTACAATTTTATATAGGTAAAGGTAAAGGTAATCCTGTCATTCCTTAGAGGCACATAGGGATATGGTGTTAGCGCCCATATTTTTCCTTGACCTGTCAGCACACTAGAGGGTGATACTGTTGTATTTTATGTGTTGTGCGCAAAATTTTATGTAGTGTTATATTTTATTTGTTGTGCATAGAATTTTATGCCTCTTTAATTATATTTATTGCGCTGAGGGCTTAATATCAGTTGTATTTATTTCTTATGTGGAAAGTTTATGTACTGTAGATTGCTTTTGCCCTTTTGTGCTCGTCGAGGCAGTTTCATTTTCATGATATGCTGTTCCCGGCGCTAGCATTCTTCGCGGAGAATGCTCCAGCATCGTGTAACTTGGCATTTGCTGCAAACTATGTGTCGTAGTTCCTGTTGTTTTCTGAGGAGATAAACAAAGAAAAGTTCCAATGAGGACCACAAGTACAAAAAAAAATGTATATAGAATCGGGGACTCAAAATTCCGCACCTAGACTATTCGGAAATAACCGATCCGTTATTTAGTTGTACTTAACGCTGTGCAACGTTTTGCCAGCACTAAACGACACCGCTTGAGATATGCCGACTGCGTGCGTTTGCACGTGAGCAGACTAGTGTAACCATCCACCTTGCCAGGCCCAATATTATCTTTACTTATCTTTACCACATCCGCTGCTTTGTATTCACTCCGCCTTGTTACTCTTGTTAAAATGGCCAATTTTGCCTCACTGTCTTAAGTCATTTTCCGCCTGGAGTTATTTTTTTTTTGGGGGGGGGGGGATTTAGGCTTCGATGTAGGTGGAAAAATATACTCTGTTCTTCTTGCATGTTTTTTTTTTTTGGTTTGGTCATCTATCTCCTTAAAACTGCGAGCTGGTGTTATTGTGCAGTAAATGCGGTGAAGATATTGAGTCGCAGCGTCTTATCGTGTTATAGCGGCTATTTTTTTTTTTTTTGTGAAGTGCCTTAGTGGATGGGGGAAAAAAACCCAGAAGGATATGCAACACTTCTTTTAACAGGCTCCACCACCGTGGGAACTATGGCGATCTCTGCCCCGTTAGTCACGCAAAGCCTATTACTAAGGGGTACCAACGGAGTGGTGGGACAGGGTCTTGATCAAGTACGGTTCACCAATCCTGATGTTAACAAGTCAGCTATGTGTCGCTGACTGCCGAACTGTCCAGCATCTTCGGTCCCCACCCCTCACACCCCCACCTCTCCCGCACGTAAAAATAGATGAGGCATATAAAAATAGATGAGGCATGTAAAAATAGATGAGACATAAAAATAGATGAAGCATGTAAAAATAGATGAGACATAAAAATAGATGAGGCATGTAAAAATAGATGAGACATAAAAATAGATGAGGCATGTAAAAATAGATGAGACATAAAAATAGATGAAGCATGTAAAAATAGATGAGATTAAGTACGTCTCTTACGCTTCTTGGGTCATGTAGAAAGAACAGAAGAGAACAGACAAAACGAAAATGATTAGGTACAAGATATGATGGAATCAAGACCAAGACGCAGATCAAGATAGAGATGGAAAGGCAACATACAGGAGGATTTAAAGGAAATTGGTGTCACCAACTGGAGAGAGAAGATTAGGAATAAAGAGAAATGGAGGCGAACTTTATCTGCAGCAGTGAGCCTTAATGTTTCGGAAAGCTGATAAGAAGAAGAAGAAGAAGAAGAAGGACTGTTAGCACTACTAATATTCACCTCATCTGTGAAACAGATATGAAAGTAGCATGACTGGAACAAAGTCTTTCTTTCTAGAACAAGAAACAAAACTCCCAGCTAAGAAACATAACCGTATGATTGCATTTTTTAGTCAAGAACCATTTTAAAATCTCACCGCAGACTAAACATTACTGTGCAGTATTCTTACATTCTCTGATCATTAGAAATATTCAGCCCAAGACGTCACCATATTTGTCTGCTAGGTCACGTGATTTTAATTTCTGGGAGTCATATTTTCGGTCTAGTTCTCGCAAAGAGAACTGGAAACCCCCACAAGTTTCTGAGTGACGTGGCTGAAATAGCAAGTGTTGTAAAACTTTAATCTGTCTTCACTTTGATGTTTATCTTTCCTGGGATTAGCGGATCAACGGGTTCGTTGAAAATAAATGCCCCGATCCAAGATAGTTTATCCTGAAGTGTTTTCTGGTTTACACTTTAGGCGGGGTAATAATGTCGGGTGTTCTGCTGTTATTGTCCCGAAAAATTATTCCACAAGACTGAGCTAAAAGGAGAAGTAGCTCCTCCATTTCGTGTGGAACTTAGCTGAACAATGAACAGCAAATCTTGTGAAAATTTTGAGGAAAATTGGAATATGGAAAAGAAATCTTATGTGCTAATTACATGAGGATGTGCTACTTGCTGTAACAAGTAAGAACAAGAACAGAGAAAGTAAGGGATGTGTTTCCTATATGGAGATAACGCTACGCCCTGTCTGATTCTAGTGAGAATTACATCAAAGAATGAAATGCTAGAAGTATGAAAGAAATTATATTTAAAAATAGATAATTGGAAACTATACTCATGTGCAGGAAAAAAGTGCTTTGGAAAGGGGGACAGACAAACCGATGTGCAAACATATAAATAGACGGACTGACAGACAAACATACAGATAGACGGACTGGCCGACAAACATACAGAGAGACGGACTAACAGACAAACATATAAAGAGACGGACTGACAGACAAACATACAGGGAGACGGACTGACAGACAATTATACAGAGAGACGGACTAACAGACAAATATAAAGAGACGGACTGACAGACAAACATACAGGGAGACGGACTGACAGACAATTATACAGAGAGACGGACTAACAGACAAATATAAAGAGACGGACTGACAGACAAACATACAGGGAGACGGACTGACAGACAATTATACAGAGAGACGGACTAACAGACAAATATAAAGAGACGGACTGACAGACAAACATACAGAGAGACGGTCTGGCCGACAAACATACAGAGAGACGGACTAACAGACAAATATCAAGAGACGGACTGACAGACAAACATACAGAGAGACGGTCTGACAGACACATACAAAGAGACGGACGGACAAAGGCACGGGCAGCAAGAGTGAGTGAAGAACAATATCGAAGTCTGGATGAATGTGAACTTACAGAAAAGGACAGAAAGACAGTCATAATGATGAACAGATGAAGAAATAAACATAGGACAGATGGACTGACAGATTACAACTAAAGCGCGAGGAAGTATACGTGTATATATGAGAATTACATGTGAAGCGTAGTGACGTTGAACCAGTGCTCCTCACACAGAGAGCAGATGACTCTCTGGGGTAGAATTTCAAGCCTAGGGACCTAGGACAGGAAACGTTTTTTTAAGGGAAGAACTGGGAAGGCATGTCGTTTTTTTCCCATAGGAAAATAACGTACTTGCATAAAGGTGGAAATTTTTCTGGGTGTTGGCTTAATATAAAGAGAAGAATTATGGGAGGGGCTTGAGTTGCAAAAAAAGAATTGGGGCCTGGAATGTTGAGAACCGCTGAATTATACATAAATTTTCAGACACGTAATTGCCAGAAGAGCTAGAACTGTTATCATAACACAAGACGTTAGTAAAGCCTTGATTAACACAAGATATTTATAAGAAAAGGTTAATCTTTCAATCTCATTATTGCAGAACCTCAAAAGGACTGATTTTTCTCTGTACCCGTCAGAGTTTAAACAATGACTGTTTTCTCGTTTCTTTCTTATGTTAAAAGTTGTTCGTTATCTCCGTCTCTTTTTTAATTGAAATTTATCACGATTTGTAAAAAATAATCAAGATTAAAAGAAATATCATGTGTTTCATTTTGTTGTTGTCTTGCCGAATGAGGTTTCAATATTACAATATATACATACATACATACATACATACATACATACATACATACATACATACATACGTACATACATACATACATGCATACATACATTACATACATATATACATTAAATACATACACACGTACATACGTACGTACATACATTATATACAGACAGAAAGAAAAACAGGCGGACAAGCAGACAAACAAGCAAGGAGGCAAGCAGGCAGACAGACAGACAGACAGACAGATAGACAGATAGATAGACAGACAGACAGACAAACAGAGACAGACAGACAGACAGACAGACAGACAGACAGACAGACAGACAGACAGACAGATAGATAGATAGATAGATAGATAGATAGATAGATAGATAGATAGATAGATAGATAGATAGATAGATAGATAGATAGATAGATAGATAGATAGATAGATAGATAGATAGATAGATAGATAGATAGATAGATAGATAGATATGAAATTTTTATCTGACGCCATAGACTAGCCACTATTATCTCATGCAGCAGGAGGTTCTGAAATGCCAGAGATTAGACATTCTGACGACACAGTATTACTGTCCACAACATGAAAAGGAAAACTAATTATATCAGTCCGTAAAAATAGGGAAGAGCAAAACCTCTGTCTTAACGCAAAGAAAACTAAATTGATGACAACTGACAAAACAAAAAAGGCAGCTGAAATATGTATCAATGAGGAAAAATTGGAAGAAGTGAAGAGTTTTCAATATCTTGGATCAGTACTAACTAATAATGGAGATACAATGAGGGAAATTAAAAGGAGGACATCTATCGCTCTTCAGAAAGTAAAACAACTAAAGAAGCTGTGGAGAGGAACAGACAGAACTACAAAAATAAGATTTTTAAGGGTATGCATCTTTCCCATCGCAACGTATGCCCGAGAGACCTGCACACTTAACAAAACAGGTGAGAAACACATACATGCCTTTGAATGTAAATCCTACAGAAGAGTTCTTCAAATATCATGGACACAAATATATATATATATATATATATATATATATATATATATCCATACTACAAGAACTTAATATTGAAGACGATTTGCTAGTTAAGAAGATTAAACAGAGAAAACCTAAATATTTTGGACACATTAAACGTCATGGTAATCTGGAGAAGACCGTCTTGGAAGGCTACATAATGGAGAAAAAAAAGAGAAGGCGAAAATGGCTACAAGACATCGTTGATAATCTGCAAATGG
Organism: Achatina immaculata; assembly: GCA_009760885.1. NCBI lineage: Eukaryota > Metazoa > Mollusca > Gastropoda > Stylommatophora > Achatinidae > Lissachatina > Lissachatina immaculata. Next base: position 71,337,151 of record CM019716.1, on the reverse strand, counting down.
ATGCATCAGCAGCAGGGTATCTTTCTTACAACCGAGTGACCTACAGGAGAGCTGTTAGTGAGGCAAAGTTCCGCAAGGGATATGCAAATGGCTGACTAACTGACTGAGCAGGAGGTATCTTTTCATAGTTTTAAAGTTTGTACGTACTGACATTCTTTGAAAACGGAACAGAACCTTTCCTTTTTAATTGTCTCTCCGCCTTATCAAATAAACTCAGTCGCTGGTTACACCAATTCCTGGACAAGTTTACCGCCAACTTCACGCCAGTTATTGTAAAGTGCACCTTTTTTTCTGGGAATGAAAACGTAGTCAAGTGCACTACGCTTAACGTAGACTATAAACTTTAAGTTGATTACAAGCTTCCTGTGGAGATGAGACGAAAGAATTTTGATGTTCTCTAACATAAAGAGAATTGGGGGAATAAGGTGCGGAAAGGTCTGGAAAGAGTCTCAGGAAGGAGTTGTTATCGTTCTTCGATTTATTATCAACATTAAGCTAAAGTTATGATCAAGAACTTGTGAAAGTTCATTCTTACTGATATCTGCTACTGGCTTACGGCTGTCCAGCGCGTGGTCAATCCTCCAAGCCTGGTTCTCTTTCCGGCTTGGAACAGAAAGTGCCCGATTCCATCGTTCTTTCAATTACCTTTATGGAAGATAAAATCTTATGAGTAAATAGAAGGTGTATACTTTGCTGGCCGCGCATCTTAGAAGTGAACGCAAGCAAGATAGAAAAACTGAGTAAGTTTTAATAAATAGATCAGCCATATAAGCGAAAACAAGCTAGCACATCTGCCTCGCGTTATGTCCCACCGCGATGTTTGTAGTTAACTTTTCCTGTGAATTATGGGTGATAAATGAATAGCCTATTTTCAGATGAATAGTTTATTTTCAGCATCTACATATGCACAAGAAAATTAGGCCTGATTTGTTACTGATGTTGACAATTAAACTAGTTATTTGCGGACAACCAAAACACCATTGGTGGCTGAACTCAGGTCCGGGTACACAACTTACCGGGGCAAGACGGATAATCCGTCCTCGTTTGTCCTGAGACAGATACACCTTTCCTTCTGATCACATAGACTGATCTTTTAGATTCACCAGTGATTGTTTTAGTAGTAGCTGAGGATAGTTAATTCTTCACTAGAGGAGATTCCGACACTAATTCGTTAATGAAAAGTAGATCAAGACATAAATTCCTAACCAAAATGGATCCCGACATTCTTTATAGCAGTGAATCACGACATTAATTCTTTGCTACAGTAGATCACGACATTAATTCTTTGCCACAGTAGATCACGACATTAATTCTTTGCCACAGTAGATCACGACATTAATTCTTTGCTACAGTAGATCACGACATTAATTCTTTGCCACAGTAGATCACGACATTAATTCTTTGCTACAGTAGATCATGGGCCGGCTAGCGTAGTGGTTAGAGCACTCGTCTAGCAACCAAATGGTCGAGGGTTCGAATCCCCAGCTGAGCGGGATTTTTTTTCCGACCAATACGGCCCTAAGGTCGACCCAGCCTCGTAAAATGGGTACCAGAGAAAATCTGGGAAGTAAAGGCAGCGAGGAAAGGAACTGGTCACCCTACCTCACACGCTGATGACCCAGCATAATGAGGTCTCTAACGCTTCACCCCCTACGGCATTTGAAATGCTATGGGACTATCTTTACTTTACTTTACTTTTTACAGTAGATCACGACAATAATTCTTTGCTATAGTAGATCACGACATTAATTATGTACTATAGTAGAACACGACATTAATTCTTTACTACGGTAGATCACGACATTAATATATATATATATATATATATATGGATGTGTATATGTGTGTACGTATGTTTCATCATAACTTTGGAACGGCTTTAGCAATTTTAACCAAACATGGTACACATATGACTTACAATATGGCGAAAAGTACTGTCTGGGTAGCATATCCCTAGCACCCCAAGGGGCGGGGGGGGCCTAGTTGTGTGAGTGGGATGGTTGTGATATGTAAAGGTAATCGTAAACGACCGTTATTAGTGTCGATTTCGGGTTTTTTTCTGGGTCACTTACATGAGTAATGACACTCCTGATGTCGTTTACGTCTAAGTTCAGCCCCCATCGGCATGGGGGGGGGGGCGGATGAAAGAGGTGTGGCCGTGGATGGGGGTGGCATGTAAAAGTAATTGAAAACGACCAGTATTAGTGACGAGTAAACAGTTTTCGGGGTCGCTGAGATGAATAGTGACACTCCCGATCCTATTTACGTCCAAGTTCAGCTTCCATCTTCATGGGGGTGAAATGATGAAAATTAGGGTGGGATTTCCAATTATTTTACTATGCAACCTCGACCCGCCGAAACTTTCCAACGGCACAAGGCTGTGTGTAAGGAGGATGCTGGGCAATGTAGTTGAAGCAACTATCTTAACAGGACAGGGAGAGGGTGAAGCAGTCTTTATCCCACGAATACCACTCATTCTGACATATCTCCATTTTAAATTTAGGAGATTGCATTTCCAGTGAAACTTGCGTTCTCGGTCACGATCAGGAAGTCGCAGGGGCACTCTACACATTATAGAGCAAAGTCTTTTATAAATTAACTATAATATTAATTTAACTCAAAATTTGATTATATAAAACATATGTTTAGTTTCATATCCAGGAGCAAGATAAATAATTTCTTGGGTGAACCCGCCCTTGAGCAAGCAATATAATGTTGTCCGTGGGGGAAACATGGCGATCTCAAAACCACTCCGCAGTATGAATAATTAATAAATTCCCGAGCAACGCCGGGTAATCAGCTAGTTCTGTATATAGTAGAACACAACATTAATTCTTTATTATAGTAGATCACGATATTAATTCTTTACTACGGTAGATCACGACATTAATTCTTTACTACGGTAGATCACGACATTAATTCTTTATTATAGTAGATCACGATATTAATTCTTTACTACAGTAGATCACGACATTAATTCTTTGCTACAGTAGATCACGACATTAATTCTTTACTATGGTAGATTACGACACTAATTCTTTGCTACAGTGGATCATGACATTAATTCTTTACTACAGCAGACCACGACATGAATTCTTTACTACGGTAGATCACTACATTAATTCTTTACTACGGTAGATCACTACATTAATTCTTTACTACGGTAGATCACTACATTAATTCTTTACTACGGTAGATCACTACATTAATTCTTTACTACAGTAGATCACTACATTAATTCTTTACTACGGTAGATCACTACATTAATTCTTTACTACGGTAGAATATTATAACATTTCTCTTTGTTCCTGAAGATCTGGGGATCCTGGAGTAGGTAAGTTGTTAGCGCGGTGATCTATCACGTTGAGGTGGATCGTTCAAGTCCAGGTGGAGGCGTTGCAGTTACCCAGCTGTAGAATTAGGTGCTTGGGAAGTAAAGGAGGCCTGACGTAGTATTGACCAGACCACCCTCTGACATGTCAGCAGGTCAAGGACAATACAGGCACTAACACTTTACCCTCCATGCTGCCTTTAGGGTATAATAAGATTACCTTTGAAGAACTGGCAGTTATCTGTGAAAGGGGCTCAGATCACCGCAGTCCCCCTGCAGGTGGAGTCTGTTAAAGAAGTACTTCACACCCCTCCCCCATCTCCTGCTTTTTATCTCTACATCGGAGCAGAAAAAAATAGCCGGCTTCCAATCCCATGTGATGTTGTCCCTCAACATCTTCACCACATCCACTGCAAAGAACACCAGCTCGCAGATCCACGGAGTATACAAGAAAAGCATAAGAAGAAGAAATGGCTTGTTTCCAAACCGCGCTTTAAAAACGTACCTTATGTAATATAGGGAGAAATAAGAAGAGACTATTAAACCTAAGTTTGTTTCCAACATCAGAGGCATACAAAGAAAAGAATAAAATAGGTCAAGGACTGGTCATTAGTGTCGAGTAAACAGTTTTCGGGGACGCCTAGATGAATAGTGACACTCCCGATTCTGTTTAAGTCCAAGTTCAGCTTCCATCGGCATGGGGGTGAGAATGATGAAAATTAGAGTGGGATTTCCAATTATTTTACTATGGAACCTCGACCCGCACAAGGCTGTGTGTAAAGAGGATGCTGGGCACTGTAGTTGAAGCAACTATCTTAACAGGACAGGGAGAAGGTGAAGCAGTCTTTATCCCACGAATACCACTCATTCTGACAGATCTCCATTTTAAATTTAGGAGATTGCATTTCCAGTGAAACTTGCGATCTCGATCACGATCGGGAAGTCGCAGGGGCACTCTACACATTATAGAGCAAAGTCTTTTATAAATTAACTATAATTTTAATTTAACTCAAAATTTGATTTTATAAAACATGTGTTTAGTTTCATATCCAGGAGCAAGAATAAATAATTTCTTGGGTGAACCCGCCCTTGAGCAAGTAACATAATGTTGTCCGTGGGAGAAACATGGCGATCTCAAAACCACTCCGCAGTATGAATAATTAATAAATTCCCGAGCAACGCCGGGTAATCAGCTAGTTCTGTATATAGTAGAACACAACATTAATTCTTTACTACGGTAGATCACGACATTAATTCTTTACTATAGTAGATCACGATATTAATTCTTTGCTACAGTAGATCACGACATTAATTCTTTACTATGGTAGATTACGACACTAATTCTTTGCTACAGTAGATCATGACATTAATTCTTTGCTACAGTAGATCATGACATTAATTCTTTACTACAGTAGACCACGACATTAATTCTTTACTACAGTAGACCACGACATTAATTCTTTACTACAGTAGATCACTGCATTAATTCTTTACTATGGTAGATCACTACATTAATTCTTTACTACAGTAGATCACTGCATTAATTCTTTACTACGGTAGATCACTACATTAATTCTTTACTACGGTAGAATATTATAACATTTCTCTTTGTTCCTGAAGATCTGGGGATCCTGGAGTAGGTAAGTTGTTAGCGCGGTGATCTATCACGTTGAGGTGGATCGTTCAAGTCCAGGCGTAGGCGTTGCAGTTACCCAGCTGTAGAATTAGGTGCTTGGGAAGTAAAGGAGGCCTGACGTAGTATTGACCAGACCACCCTCTGATATGTCAGCAAGTCAAGGACAATACAGGCACTAACACTTTACCCTCCATGCTGCCTTTAGGGTATAATAAGGTTACCTTTGAAGAACTGGCAGTTATCTGTGAAAGGGGCTCAGATCACCGCAGTCCCCGTGCAGGTGGAGTCTGTTAAAGAAGTACTGCACACCCCTCCCCCATCTCCTGCTTTTTATCTCTACATCGGAGCACAAAAAAATAGCCGGCTTCCAATCCGATGTGATGTTGTCCCTCAACATCTTCACCACATCCACTGCAAAGAACACCAGCTCGCAGATCCACGGAGTACACAAGAAAAGCGTAAGAAGAAGAAATGGCTTGTTTCCAAACCGCGCTTTTAAAACGTACCTTATGTAATATAGGGAGAAATAAGAAGAGACTATTAAACCTAAGTTTGTTTCCAACATCAGAGGCATATAAAGAAAAGAATAAAATAGGTCAAGGACTGGTCAGCTCAGGGTGAGGACATGATAGAATGAAGAACAGGCCAGACTTAATATGGCTTAATCACCCATATAAGAACATACAAATTTCAATCTCTCATACAACAAATCAGCTGCGCCTGAAAATACTAAATATTATATAAAATAGAAAATATATCATTCTAAAATCCGTTTCTACACTTTCAACACTTTCCAGGAAGTACTTCACGCAGTTCTAAACCTACATTTTCTGGCACTATTTTCCAACATATGTTGTACCTCTGAGTAACATGAATAAACATGTACATCTGTATGGTTCTGTGCTTCATATTAAATTGTAAGCGTTTATTGTTTACCCCGTTTTATATGCGTGTAAAGAGTTGATCTTTAGGCGATACGAAGTAATGTTTCGTTTCGGGAAAATTATGGAGGAGTCTTTTAAATTCAGTTTAGAAAAATCGATCCACCAAAAGTGATGTTTTCGAAGGCCGGTTATCACATTCACTACCTTGTCGCAAATTATTCTCGTCCTAAATATTTGTAAAGCTTATAAACAGATATTTTGTTCTGGTTGAAAGATGGGTGTCTTGACTATCTTCCGCCATTATTGCGAAGCCCGCACGTGGTCAGAAAGTGCTTTTCTGACGCATGCGTGGATGTATACCAAAACCGGAAGCGGTGGGGGCCATGTAAATTGCACGTCTAATGCCATCCAGGTGAGCCACGGACGTTTCTTGTCACTCATTTGGTGGGTGTGCTTGATACACACGGAAATGATCTTTAGGGAGGTAAAAGTTGCCCACTACCATGGGATAATCACTCACCCGGTGCCGCGCCGGTAGTTTTTGGTGGTCGTGCTTCATCTTAGATCTTGGTCCTTGATATTTTCCATCAGCTCCTTTGGTGACTTTATATTGTGTCATCATGTCAGACTGTCTATTTTCCCCCACTCTACTTCACATGAAGACGAAAATCAGGATATTTAAGAGCAATGTTCTAAGCGTAGTACTCTATGGAAGTGAAAGCTGGAAAATCATCAAAACCATAGAAAAAAAGGCTGAATTCTTTCCAGACTAAATGTTTACGAAGAAGTAAAAGAATATTTTGGCCAAATACCATAAGAAATAAAATCTTCTTGGTAGAAATGCAGATGAAGCCACTAACAGCAGTTATTGAGGAAAGATGCTGACGATGGTTGAGACATATGCTCCGGACGACTGACGACTCATAGCCAAAAATATCACTAAGATGGACACCACAGGAAAACAGAAGTAAGGGTTGACCAAAGGACATATGGAGAAGAACAACAGAGAGGATGTTGAACAATAGAGGGCTAATCTGGGGAAGTGTGGAAAAAAAGGGAAAGGGCAGGCGTTTGTGGAACACTCTTTGCTGAAGCCTGATATGCCTTGGGCATTTAAGGTTCAGAAAGAAAGAGAGAGAGAGAGAGAGAGAGAGAGAGAGATTATTTCATTGCCTCCCTTTCCATTTATCTCTCCTGCTGACACGATGTTTTTAGGCCCTCCCCTTCTCATTTTATGTCTAATGAAAGATGATGTAGATCTCTTTCTAAATCAAAGAAATCTTTACACATCAAAGGATGACATGTTGGTGGTAAATACTGTCCATATTAAATCAGGCGCCTTTTAATGAAACAGACGATACGAGGGATGACTGATAAGTTCTCGGCATAAGGTGCAACGGATTATTTGTGGACAACTTTTTGGGGGTTATTTCTCAACACAGTCCCCTTGCAAGTTTATGCACTTGGTCCAGCGATCCTGGAGCATACAGATCCCTTCTTTGTAAAAGTCAGCATCTTGTGCCAGAAGAAAGTGGTCTACAACATGAATTACGTCATCATCTGAAGCAAATTTGCGACCACTGGGCTCCTTTTTGAGTTTGGTAAACAGGTAATAGTCCAAAGGGGCCAAATATGGGGAATACGGAGGATATTCAAGAAGCTGGAAGCCGCATTCATGAATGGCAGCCATTGCCACCGCCGACTTGTGAACTGGAGCATTGTCTTGATGAAAGATGACTTCTCTCGTCAATTTTCCTCGACGCTTTTCCTTCAAATTGACCCGCAGCTGTTTCACAAGATTAGCGTATTAGGGCCCGGTGACCGTTCTGCCCTTTTGAAGACAGTCTACCAATAGCACACCTTCTCAATCCCAAAGGATGGAAGCCACCACTTTGCCTGCAGACAGAACCACCCTTGCTTTCTTTTGAGGTGGGGATCCATGATGTTTCCACTGCTTTGGCAGTTCTTTGGTTTCTGGTTGAAAATGATGAACCCAAATCTCATCAAAGGTCACAAATTGCTGAACAAACTTTTCAGGATCTGCAGAAAAATGGCCATGTTGAGACGCTGTCGTCTATGATCAGCTCCAAGAAATGTCGGGACCCATCGAGCAATGACCTTTGTCATTTGAAGACATTGTGAATAATGGCACGTTCCTGGGAGATGCCCAACTCAGCAGCAATGTACCGCTCAGTTAGTCGTCGATTCTCCATTATCATGTCACGAATTCTACCGGTGGTTTCATCGGTGGTTACTGTTCTTGGTCTTCCTGGACGGGGATCATCTTCCAAACTCTCCCTTCCATGTTTGATTTGAGCTGCCCATTTCTTCACTGTGCTGTAAGAAGGAGCACTCTCCCCTAGAGTCTCTACCATATCTTCATTGGTCTCCTTCGATGATAAGCCATTGATGTAGAGGAAGCGAATGACTGCTCGATGAGAAATTGTATCCATTTTCTTAATTTCTGCAACCCCTTACCACATCAGTAGCCTGTAAAAAAAAAAGGTTAATTTCTTGAAACTTGGTGTTTAACCTGATGTAGAAATTCTCCTAATATCAACTGTGCGTTTCAAGTGCTTGAACTTTTTGCCGAGAACTTATCAATCACCCCTCGTATCAAGCTGTTTCTTCGGTCTGTGAAATGGATCCTGAATTATCATCACTGTTATTATTGTCTGTATTTTCACAATTATTTCTTTACAACTTAAATTTTCAATGCTGGTAGTCTGCCCAACATCCAAAGTGTTTCCAGTGTTTTAGATCAGCTTGGTTTGTCACACGTGGATGTGAGACAAAACGATGAACATCAACCAACAGTACAAAGTAAGAACTTAACCATGCTCCAGGTCTGCCAAGTTTTCATCCTTGGTGGCAACACTTTGCAGCAGAAGATTGAAACATCCGAGGTATAAGAAAACAGCGTCCAGAAAACGAGTCGTCTGTGACTGGCTCGTAGATGTGAAGTGTCCTCGGTGGTGCTCTGCAAACTGACTGCAGCATAGGCCTGCGTGAAACTCGCAATGCTAGAGACTGATTCATTAGCTACGAAGAGCTAGAAGATCTGTTGAAAGTCAGTGCCAGAGTAAGACAGATTCTGAACTGCGGTGGGTGGGTGGGGGTGGAACGCTGTGTCATTTTAGGAGGCATGACACCGCCAAACTCGAAGGCTTAAGCAGAGGTACATTTAACACTGGGCTCACGCGTTACGTAGACGGGGTTCTGTTTTGTTACTGTCGTTGAGGTCCGTTTATGATAATGAAATGTTTGCTAGATTAAACCCTGAGCCTACGTTCTCGGAGAGACAATGTTCTGTCGCCTTCGCGAAGAGCTGGCATATACCTTCTTTCCTTCGATCTTCCAAGACGAAACCAAGATCATTTGGTCTAATTTGTCAAGTTCTCTTTTACGTGACAATCATGTTTTAGGGTGTGCCTTCAGTCTCTGCGCTCTTTGTTTCTTCTAGAAGAATCTTCTCATTAATTTAGTTTAGTGGATCTGGAACTTTCTGGGCCTTGACTCCCGTCATTGGCCCGAGAAGAACTATGGACTCGTACTAAAAGTAAAACACTAAAAAGAACCTAAGTGGTTCTACGATTTCTTTTGTTTTTTTAATCAAGCCAATCGATTCACTGGTCCCATAAGCTCCGAAAAATCCTTCCGTGGACTCCTTGGTGGTCCATAGATTCCAGGCTTAGAACCACTGTTCTAGTTCGCTGCTTTTCTAATGCATGAATTCATATTGCCCACATTCTGGATGCCTCTGTTCCTTACATTTAACAAAAACTATACAGTTGTTTAGCTCGCTTTCTTGAATGCGCTTTGTCTTGTCCTTTTCTTCATATTATGCGAGGACCTTCTAATTTAATGTCATCTGCAGATGAAGTTCATCTCCATTCCTCTCTATTCATAATCTTCTCTCTCCAGTTGGTGGCACCAATTTATTTTATATCCTCTTCTATGTTGTCTTTCCATCTCTGTCCTGGTCTACCCCTTGGTCTTGTTTCCCCCCATCTCTTGTGCGTACATAATTTTAGTTTGTCTGTTCCCTTTCATTCTTTCTACATGGCCCAACCTGCGTAGTCTGTTCAGTTTCAAGACATTTATGTTTCGTTTGAGATTTAAATAAACTGTTCAGTTCAGTGTTCTTTCTATTTCTCCATTCCCCACTGTTGGTATCCTTTATGGACATAGAGATTCTTCTTAGGATCTTATTCTCAAAGATCTGCAATTGTTGTTCATCTTTCTTTGCTGTGCTCCATGTTTCTGATCCATACATGACGGCCCATCTTATTATAGTTTTGTAGATTGTTATTTTTGGTGTTTTTGGACAGGATTTTGTATTTTAACAAGTGTATCAAGGCGACATATATTTTATTCCCTCTCTGTATTCTGCTTTTAATTTCCTAGCTTACTATGGTGCTTCTGTTGAAGGTTGTGTCTAGATATTTGTATAGAAGAATGCAAGATGAAACTATATGAAATATAAGTATCTAAATTACATGAAAAAATATCTAAGAATGCAAGATGAAACTATTACATTCACAAATATAGCATAATGAACTACATCTAACAAGATATCGCGGGTAAATACACACAATGCATTTTTTATGAAATTCTTCTGACATTCCACTTTTGCACATTCACTAAGATAATTTCTAACCAGTTACGATTAGAACTAAGTTATTTTAGAACAGAACTCGGTGGCTGGCGAGTCATGGTAAGAGAGGCTATTAGACGTTTTATGGAGGCATACAGTTACAAGAGAGAGAGGGGGAGAGAGAGAGAGAGAGAGAGGCAATTCAACTCCTGGTTCCCTCTGCTTTGATACCTTCAGTGTCTCCCCTTTCTGGCCAAGTCATCTTTGATCCAATCATTACGCGGCACACCTTACATACACATACCACAGGAAGTAACATTTCCCGCTTCTGCGCTACAGAATACTGTACAGCGCAGGTGGCTGATCGTGGCAGGGTTGTGAGTCTTGTAAAACGCGTTTTGTAGCGCGAACCAGCTCTTAAATACTGTATATTGTTTATGGAAGCCAGTGAGACGAACCATCTCGGCCTGTCATCGAGCCAGCCCCTCAGACCTGGCAGCTGCTTCGCGTTCATGTCTTGGAGGTCACCAGAGGTCAGGCCAGGCCAGGTGGCGGTAGTGTTTAAATTCTAGTAAAACATTTATGCTTCGTCAGTTACTGGCTGTAGAGCTCTTTAACGAACCCAGACGGGAGAACTGGTTTCCGCGAAGCAAGAATGGAACTTATTATTCTTATTAGAGAATAGGCCTAATTTCAAACGAAGGAGAAGGTAAGAAGAGAGAACGAAGCAGTAGCCGAGGGCCTAGCAGAGCAAACAACTGACAGAGTTAACACTAAACAGTACCACTCACTTTGAACGGTGGCCAGTAGAGTCATAAGAAAACAGTGTACAGACACGATTTCACACTTGTGAACCTTGGTATACATTCGTGAGAATGACTGTTACCTGGTATTGTTATTTACTCCTTCCTGGACTGGAACTCTGTGCACAGTGTGCCTAGCCCTGCAGATAAATATTCTTCCGTTTCCAGAGATGCAGCTATCCCCAATATAAGTATCGACAACCCATACGTTCATTAGAAGACACCGGAAGCAGAATTCGAATCCAGTATCTACGAGGGAGAAAAAGGTTTCTGACTATATCAATCCAATATTCATTTAGGACTCGACAGATCCAACTATGTCTATTCAAAGTAATATGAAAGTTAAAAAATAGTCATTCTTTCTATAACCTTGCTGAAGCACCACGGCCCTGTAGCAAGAAACTTAACGTCCTTTTATGGGATAATCTCTAGAAACAGCATCATATGTTTGTCTGAGCATCTACATCTATGCGAGAAATCGTTATGTGTAAAATTATGAAACCACTTGATGTAGTGGTAAAGTGTGCGGACAGCAAACCAAAGACTGCAAGTTCATAAAACATCTTCATAACAGCACATTAAGGACAATACATTTAAACCAGAACTGCTACGAAACTATACTAAACTTAAGGGTTACGACTCTCCTGCCAATCAGAACAAGACTAACCTCTATCCTACTTCTTTGTTTACTGTCCCATCGGCTTTTGAACTTCGAAAATTACTTATATTAAACACTTTCAATGTTTAAATTTGCTGGTCCGGAAATATCAGGCACGGAGTCATATGCAGTATTTACAAACTGAAGAAGGAAGGTAAATTATAGGAGGGAAGTGGACAAGAAAGATTAGCGTAGTATTCATATAAACAACCGCAGGAAAGATGTTGTTTTAAGGAAGGTAAGGCAGGAAGTTAGTTACAGGGATATATTGTGCTATATTAACTTGTCGTTTTATTCCAGGTTTTATTAAAGCAGGTGAATTTATTTAGAATTTAGATAGAGAGAATTTAGATAGAGAAAAGAAAGAAAGAAAGAAAGTGCTCGTTCCTAAGTTATACCAACTTACCATCCCGATTCCCTTTAGAAGATCAGACCAGAAAAAAGAGGAGAGCAAGTTTTGGAAAATGAACATTATCTACCTGAGGTATCAGCTTTTGCAGGTCATAATAGTTTATTTATTACGTTTCTTTAAGAGATCCAAGAGACGAACTCATCTGTGAAGTCAGTTGTGTGCAGTACTTTGATCTCCTCTCCGATGACCAAGTTAAAATTTTGCAAGAGTTTTCTGGAATGGCACATGTGAAGCCCTCGCTGTCTGTCCCTGAAATATGCGCTACGACTTTTGTCACTCATTCCATTTCATTCATTTGCATGTCCCTTGCGGAACTTTGCCTCCCAAACAGCACTCCTGTAGGAATCTCGGTTGTGGACAAGATGGCCTGCTGCTGCTGCATCCATTTGCAGATCCTCAACGATGTCTTGCAGCCATCTTCGTTTCGGTCTTCCTCTCTTTCTTTTTCCCATTATGTATCCTTCCAAGACGGTCTTCTCTAAATTACCATGACGTTTAATGTGTCCAAAATATTTAAGTTATCTCTCTTTAATCCTCTTTACTAGCCAGCCTTCTTCAATATTAAGTTCTTGTAGTATAGATATATTTGTTCTTTTTTGTGTTCACGATATTTGGAGAACTCTTCTGTAGCATTTACATTCAAAGGCATTTATGTGTTTCTCACCTGTTTTGTTAAGTGTCCAGGTCTCACAGGCATATGTTGCGATGGGAAAGATGCATGCCCTTAAAAATCTTATTTTTGTAGTTCTGTCTGCTTCTCTCCACAGATTTTTTATTTGTTTTACTTTCTGAAGAGCGATAGATGTCCTCCTTTTAATTTCCCTCATTGTATCTCCATTATTAGTTAGTAGTGATCCAAGATATTCAAAACTCTCCACTTCTTCCAGTTTTTCCTCATTGATACATATTTCAGCTGCCTTGTTTGTTTTGTCAGTTGTCATCAATTTAGTTTTCTTTGCATTAAGATAGAGGTTCTGCTCTTCGCTGTTCTTACGGACTGACATAATTAGTTTTTCCATTCCTCTTTGTGTTGTGGACTTTTGTACAGTCATCTTATCTTTTCTAAAAGTACCTGTACGAAGAAAGTAGCTGCACAACTCATTCACTAAATCGGCAAAGAAAACCCTTTACTGTGAGTCTTTCATTCATTCATAACGCAGATACGTCCAGTTTCTGAACACAATCTGTCATGGAAAAAAAAAGTTATGACTAAGAAAACTCTGTATATGCCACAACCTTTCTGTTCTCTTACACCCCCAAATGATTATTTTTAGCTCTTGCGTGTAAACCTAGTACCAGGAAAGTCATAGCAATGTTTACAAAACATTGGCTCAACAGCCAAAGAGGACGGAGCATACTATGTGCACTCTACAAAGAATCTCAGAACATGTGCACCAAGTTTCCCCGAGTTCGCGTCCCTGGAATACTTCTCTTTTGTCGCGAAACCTGGAAGACGGTGTGTCCAACACGTGGTCCGGTTAGCCTTTCGACTTCATTGTGCTTTTAATTCTTGGTCTTTTTGATGTTGGGTGAAATGTACGCCAGAATTCGGTGCACTTTCAAGCACAGTATTTCATTTCTGCTGTGTGGAACTGGTGCATGTTATGTACAGCCAAGCAATTGTTTTCCAGGCCTTTAAATGTCAGTTCGTTTCATTTTTAAGCTAAAGTCTGACATATTGCGGGTTTTTAAAAACTTTTTCTTGGATCCCATTTCGATTGTAGACAGATTAAATATGAAGTTTTGGTTGCTGTTTTATCACATTTTAATAACGTTAGAATTAGTTATACACTGTTCTATTTCTGTTCTGCTTATTGTGCCTGCTTATTTCATAATGTCTGACTTCTCAGCTCTACATTTCACTAGTATTATGCCTTAGTGGCTCTGAGCTTAAACCTCCATTGTAATTTGACTCCATAGTATTAACCAGTGTATCAACGATAGACACTCAAGATTTCTCTCTTTCAAACAGTCGAGGTCATTCTCTTTTGTCGTTGCTTCCATGTCGACTTTAGTGCCTGCTTGGAGTCTGGTTGGTGTCTACTATATGCTTACAGACCAACTCTTCTAGGTACGGCAATCATTCAGTGGCAAGGCAAGTAGTAGCTGTGTAGATTATGTTGGCTTTATTTGGTGCAAGTGGTGACATAATGGCGGTGGCGATGAATGGAAAACAGTGGCAGTGACAATTCTAAATAACACGACATGACTTTACTCTAGCAAGACAACATATATGATTCCAGGCGTCTACTAACATCAAGAAGACTTCGACGCCAACAGAATCCTACCACATACTAGATTCACTATTCTATACTACAAAAACCATTGCCAACAACTAAGACACAGACTAAGCTCCTACCCTACAAAACCGCGTCCTACTCTAACGAACACAATCTAAGACTCTGACTACATCACCGAAAGTCTAACTTGTCACACGTGATCACCTGATCAGTCTCTACTTCCACGAGCTCCACGGTAAACAGGAAACATACAGGCAACTGACTTAAGAGGGAATGAAGTGTAACAATTATTTAACAATACTGTGGGATATGTCACATAACCTTGTTTTTACCCAACTTTTAGATTCCAAAATGACTTACCTAACTTTCTATGTTAAAAAATCCCATGAACTGTTATTAGATCAGTTTGACTGATTTACTTAAAAAGTAAAACCTTATACAAAAATCTAAAGTTTACCAAAGTTTTTTTTTCCTGAAAATTTTGTCAGTTTCGTTTTTAAGTTACACCTTTTTATCTATTCTTGTTTTATATGGCGGCCAGGCGTGATGTGACCACATCTGACTTTCATGTGCCGAAGGTGGTGGAAATACGGGCCTAACACGGTATCTGGCACTATGCTTTTACATGCAGGGAAACGGGGGATTTTTACCTGTACCTGTACCTAGTTTTATATCACCTCTTTGAAATTTCTGAAAGAATTTGTGAAACGTGTACTTCTGCGCGATAATTAACTCGAATGACGTTTGTTTCTGTAATTTACTGAAGAAAAACAAAAAATAAACAAATTTAAAAAAACATATTCTTCTAACCTAATTCACTTCGTCTACGAAAACTGTGTTGAAGATTTTGAAACAGTTAATGTACTTCTGCCTTCATTTATAAGTGCTTTGTTTTTCATGAGTTCTATTTACGTTATTTACCAAGGAGAAAAGGTTACACATAAAAAAAACGCATAGCAACTTGTGTATCAAGTTTTCGTCTTATTGCAAGATCTGAATCGTCCAATAGTTGAAAGTGACAAAAGGACGGCACTCTGAAAGTAAAAGAGAAATCTTGTGATTGTGAAACTTACTCCACCAATAAGAATTTGTGCTTGCTGCGAATCAGATATCATGGACACAAAAAAAGAACAAATATATCCATACTACAAGAACAACAATAAAAATATTATGAAGAGCAAAGCCTCTATCTTAATGCGATGAAAACTAAATTGATGACAACTGACAAAACAAATATTCATTCATTCATTTGCATGTCCCATGACGAATTTTGCCTCCCTAACAGAACTCCATGTAGGCCTCTCGTTTGTGAGCAAGATGCCCTGCTGCTGATGCATCCATTTGCAGATCATCAACGATGTCTTGCAGCCATCTTCGTTTTGGTCTTCCTCTCTTTCTTTTTCCCATTATGTATCCTTCCAAGACAGTCTTCTCTAAATTACCATGACGTTTAATGTGTTCAAAATATTTAAGTTTTCTCTCTTTAATCCTCTTTACTAGCCAGCCTTCTTCAATATTAAGTTCTTGTAGTATGGATATATTTGTTCTTTTTTGTGTCCATGATATTTGAATAACTCTTCTGTAGCATTTACATTCAAAGGCATGTATGTGTTTCTCAGCTGTTTTGTTAAGTGTCCAGGTCTCATAGGCATATGTTGCGATGGAAAAGATGCATGCCCTTAAAAATCTTATTTTTGTAGTTCTGTCTGTTCCTCTCCACAGACTCTTTAGTTTTACTTTCTGAAAAGCGATAGATGTCCTCCTTTTAATTTCCCTCATTGTATCTCCATTATTATTTAGTAGTGATCCAAGATTTTCAAAACTCTCCATTTCTTCCAGTTTTTCCTCATAATAAAAATATCAGCTGCCAAATAAAGCAGCTAAAATATGTATCACCCTATACTTTCCTTTTCTAAAATTTAAGCCACTGGTGTCTATAGTTACCCTTTCTAAAATTTAAGCCTCTGATGTCCTACAGTTACCCTTTCTAAAGTTTAAGCCAGTGATGTCCTATAGTTACACTTTCTAAAACTTAAGCCACTGATGTCCTATTGTTACACTTTCTAAAACTTAAGCCACTGATGTCCTATAATTACCCTTTCTAAAACTTAAGCCACTGATGTCCTACAGTTACCCTTTCTAAAACTTAAGCCACTGATGTCCTATAGTTACCCTTTCTAAAACTTAAGCCACTGATGTCCTATAGTTACCCTTTCTAAAACTTAAGCCACTGATGTCCTATTGTTACCCTTTCTAAAACTTAAGCCACTGATGTCCTATAGTTACCCTTTCTAAAACTTAAGCCAATGATGTCATATTGTTACCCTTTCTAAAATGTAACCCAATGATGTCCTATAGTTATTCTTTCTAAAATTTAAGCCACTGATTTCCCATAGTTACTCTTTCCAAAATTTAAGCCATAGATGTTTTGTAGCTACTATTGCTAAGATAGAGACCACTGAAGCCCAACATCTACTTTTGCCTAACGTCTTGTGGTCTTCACCGCTAAATCTAAAACGGCTGATATCTTTTGGTCATCATAACTAAAACTACTAATGCTCTGTATCCATCATAACTAAAACTACTAATGCTCTGTATCCATCATAACTAAAACTACTAATGCTCTGTATCCATCATAACTAAAAGTACTAATGTTCTGTAGCCATTCTTGCCTGCGTGAACACAACTTCTGGTAAGCGCTCCATCTAGAACATAAACCACTGATGTCATATAACAATGCTGGGACAGAAAGCATTGATGTTATATAACCATTTCTTCTATGACAGAAAGCACTGATGTCATGCAACAATTTCTTCTAGGACATAAACCACTAATGTCATGCAACAATTTCTTCTAAGACATAAACCACTGATGTCATGCAACAATTTCTTCTAGGACGTAAACCACTGATGCCATGTAACATTGGATAGGGCAGAAACCGCTGATGCTGCGTAGCAGTGTCACGTGACGTGTCCTTTCCAGAACGGTGTCCCTCTCACAGCCTCCCTGAAAGCTGTGTGGTCTTGAGCAAGCTGACCAGCATCTCGCATTGACACGTTCAGACTTTCCATGGTGTCTTGACCCCAACAACGGCGAGGTCGCCCCTTTTCCCTTTTGCTGGCCACTATGGCTTTCTGCTTTTCAGATTGGCCATGTTAGGTTACAAGTCTGCGATCGCAGCCATTGTCTCCACAGCAGAGATCATCTGCTTTTCATCGTATAGTATCGGCCGTGACCCGCAATATCTGCTGGCTGCTTCCACTTCTCCATTCACCGCCTGCTCCCATGGTGTCATGTAATCCTGATTGGAGAGGTTGGAGAGGGGCGGGGGAGGAATCTGAACGGGTACTCCATCTTGCCCAGTGTAGCTACTCTCAATAAAATAGCACTGGGTGCATTTTAACGCTCTTTCGTAGAGCAATGCACAGTTTTATATAGAAACTTACCTGTATGCTACTCAACTGTAAAGCACTACCTATCATACTTTTACATCGTTCATACTGTCTTAACTACGACGACTGCCGTGCTGCATAGCTGAAAGATTATTATAAAGCCTTCATTCTTGATAGCGGTGAGAGATAAAAGAAATGACGACTGTAGTAAAACTGGTTCTAGTAATAAAGGTAGGCAGAGGTATATGGCTCAGTTTTATTTTTTTAAAAAAGTTATAAAATATGAGGTTATTGAGCAAGAACGGGAGTAACAGAAAGTAAGATCGAGTGCGTATAGGTGAAGATCAAACAACAATTCATTATTTCGGCAAAAGCCTTTATTAAGGAGCACATACAAAAACTACAGAAAAGATTACAAACACGAAAAAATAGATGAAAAATTAGATATTTTATACCCTTCTTGTAATAAAGACGGGTACAAAATGCATGTATCTGATCCGTAAAGAAAGGCTTTTTGCCGAAATATTGGATTGTTGTATGTTCTTCATATATACGTGCTTATCTTACTTTCTGCCACTCTCGTTAACGTCCACTTTCGTCATTATTTCTTTTTTTTTTTTTTTGCCAAAAGTGAAGCGCACACATCTGTCTGTCTGTATTCTTGATAACGCTGGTACACCCATTCTGTATATTCATTTAGTTTCAATCACGGGCACTCATCAGATCGATGGAAGAAAGATCAATTGAGGCAGCAGAAATGTGGTTCATTACAAGAATGTTAAGAATACCATGGACAGCTAAAATGACAAACAAGGAATGTCCAAGAAAAGCAAATGTTGACAGGAACTAATTAAATCCATAAAAAAAGGACAATCATCATTCATTGGGCATATAATGAGAAGAGAAGGGGTTGGAAACATCATAAGAACAGGAAAGATAAATGAGAAGAGATGTAAGGGAAAAAAAAACAACCATGGATGACACAACAACAAAAATAACCAAGTGAGCTGATGAAGAATATCAAGGAACGAGATCTGTGGAGACGTTTGATCGCCAACACCTATCGACACGGCACATCATGATGATGATGATGATGATGATGATCTGTGTGTTGGTCTAATACTTTGTTCAACCGCCACCAGGTTAATGTTACTTTCCTCTCTTCTCTCTTATGTTGATTTCTGTTACAGTTTACTCCCCCACCTTCTACTCCTGCCATCCCTCCATGTCACATTTGTTATTGCTTTTAAATAGCGTGTCTTTTTACAGGTATGTCAAGCTCAGTAGCCAAGACTGACACTGCCAGTTTCGGTATGATTAATGTATCCATTTGTTATTTCTTTTTTGTCTCCTTATCCGGGTGCCTCGGTATTTAAGACCATCAGCGCTAACCGCCTGGTAATCAGAGTCTTAATTAGCGAATTCTTCCACTCGTGCTTAAATCTTTGCCAGGACCTGCAGTAAAAACATGAGAGGTATTTGTGGAACAGTTTCTACCTGCGCTACACCTGCGTCTATGATTAAGAAGTTCACTTCTTTGGGTGTTCTACGTCTGCGGGTTCAGAAGTGGGGAAAGATACACGTATTGGAGTTTCCGATCAAGGGAATGTAACAATTATTATGTAACATTTTTTTTAAGCGAGAGATGAGGCATGGATGCTTCTTCTTCTTCTTCTTCTTCTTCGTTCGCACTGTCTGTCTATATCTGCAGTCCTGTCTCTTGGATAAATTTCACTGTTTTTTGTAACTCATGTATGGAACCGTAGAGCTTATCTTCTTTAGTGGTTTCACTGGGCCAGTAATTATTTCTCAGTGTCTCGTAGTTGATGCAGTTCTGGAGGATATGTTCCACGGTTTGGGGCACCTGGGCACATGTACATAGATTAGTAGTACCAACCTTAAACTTTGTATACATATGACTTCGGAGTCGGCTGTGTCCTGTTCGGAGACGGAAGATGGTGACTTGTTCCTTTCTGTTTAGCATGTGATAGTCATCATGTGGTGGTGTTTGTGGCTTCCTGTAGGTTTTTATCATGCTTTTCTTCTGATTATAGGTGACTGGTATGTCTGGTTGCTCCATTTCAGTGCCCTCTTTGGCCAGATGGTCAGCTTTCTCATTGCCTGGTATCCCACAGTGGGAGGGAATCCACTGCAAAGTGACTCCATGTTGTAAGCCAATTTTTGACAAGGCATCCTTAAGGTCTGGTAGTTTGTTGCACTGAAGAGCCTCCAGTACTGATCTTGCATCTGTGAGAATTACTACAGGACATGTATCAATTCTGGAGTCTGATAGTTTTTCAACTGCAGCAATAATTGCCCTAACTTCTGCATCAAAGTTGTTGCAGTATTTACCAGTGGGTATGGAAATCTTGTCAATGGTGTTGTTTGGATATTCAATATATGCTCCTGCCCCACCATTTTTTATGGCATTATGTGCAGATCCATCTGTATACACACGTATCCAGGTGTCACATGGATATTTGTCATCTAGAACACTAAGTGTGGCTACTGATCTTACAAGACTGCTCTGCATCTCACCATTCTGCACACCTTTCACTTCAGTCTGAATAGTTATTTGTGTATAATCTGCTTCTTTCCATGGTGTATGCTCTGGTACAGATGATAATGGAGTGACTACAGTTGGAAGGTCAGGTATCAGCTTACGCATACGCTTGGCCTGATGAATGAAGCTGCTTCTTTTAAGCCGTCCTAATGCCAAGTTATTGAATCTCTCCTTCAGGGGATGGCTTACAGAGCTAAGGAATTTTTCTCCCATGGTCATGACCTTTGTGTCTCTACGTTCCTTTAGCGGTTGAACACCAACTATTTTCTGCATTTCTACTATTGGTGTGGACCTCATGGCACCTGTGATAATCCGTAGTGACTGATTTTGAACCTTGTCTAGATTATGCAGCGTAGTGTTTGATGCTGTGCACCAAGATGTTGAGCCATATTCTAAATGTGGTAGAATACTTTGCTGATATACGTTCTTGAGGATTCTTTCACTAGCTCCCCATGTAGTCCCACTTAATTTTCTTAATATGGCTAGTTTTCTTCTGGCTTTTGCTTCTGCACTGTTGATGTGTTGCTTCCAAGTCAGTTTTGAGTCAAGAGTCACTCCTAAGTAAGTGGGTTGGTTGTCCATCCTTAAGGGTATTTCATTTACAAAGATCTTACCTGCTTTCTGTTTAGATGAGAGGGTGAACAGAGTGGTACTTGATTTTCTGTGTTGATACTTACACACCATTTGTTTGTCCATGATGTCAAGATGTCTGCTGCTCTTTGGAGTCTCTGTGTAGCAACTGTCGCATATTCATCTGTACACCACATGACCAGATCATCTGCATACAGTGCTGCTTTGATTCCATAGGGAAGTTCCTTGACCAGGTCATTAATGAATACAAGGAATAGTGTAGGCGAAAGGACTCCTCCTTGTGGTACACCGTGTCGCAGAAGTACTTTCTGGCTTTTGTGTCCATCCATTACTACTCTAGCTCTTCTATTGTGTAAATAGGACTTTATCCAGTTGTACAGTCTTCCATTCACATTGCAGTTTCTTAGTTTCCACAACAGACCTTTTTTCCATACTTTATCAAAGGCTTTCTTCAGGTCTATCCACGCTGCTAGTACAAGGTTTTTCTCTTGGAATGCATCCTCAATCTCTTGAGAGAGATAGGTCACTTGATCTTCCGTACTGTAGTACTGCCTAAATCCTGCTTGTTGTGGAACGAGAAGGTTTTCACTTTCTAGGTACCATTTTAGCCTCAGGTCAATGATGCGTTCCATCGTTTTGCATAGGCAGCTAGTGAGACTGATTGGCCTGTAGCTGGAGGCAGTATCACTGTTTTTCCCTGGTTTTAGCAGTGGTACCATGCTTGCTTCCTTCCAGATTTGAGGTAACTTACCTGTGCTCCAGCACATATTGAAAATATCCAACAGCTTTCCCATTGCTGCCATTCCCAGGTTCTTGATCATTTCATTGGACACTCCATCTGGTCCTGGTGATTTCCTTGGTTTCAGTTTACTAACTGCTAGGTCTAACTCACTGCGTGTGATTGGTGCATCCATGACCTCCACTTTTCTGACTTGTTCCTCCTCTTTCTGTGGCTCGATGCGCACTGTACGCTCCTTCTCTGGATGGATATAATGTTGCAGTCCTGTGCAAACATGCGAGCAAAGTGATCTGCTACCTGCTTACCTGTAAGAGTTTTCCCATCCTCTATTAGTGTAATCTTTGTACTTCTTCCAGTACTCTCATCATTTAACTGTTTGATTAGTTTCCACAGTTTCCTTCCATCCTTTTCAAAGTTTAGGGACTCTGTTTTCTCTCTCCAACTTTCCCGTCTGGCTTGCAGCTTTGCTCTCTGAAATTTGGCTTAGAATGTTGGTAATTATTGTGGTGTTCTTGGCATGGTCTATTTTCTGCTTGCTTTCGAGCTGCTTCCACGTCATCATGGAGTTTTCCCAGCTCACTAGACCAGTATGGTTTATAGTCCCTGCGAGCTCCTCTGGGAATGGTTTCACGAGCGGCCTGAAGGATACAAGCATTGAACTCCTTCACTATGCTGTTAATATCCTTACCTTCTATGGACAGCTGTCCCACCAGGATACCTGTACGATGTCTGTACATTGTCCAGTTTGCTTTTTTATAGTTCCATCTGGGGAGAGGGTTACTGGTGTTAAGGAGTTCATTTTCTATTGTCAGGAAGACTGGTCGATGGTCGCTACCTCCAAGTTGTTTTCCAACTTCACGTGTAATGTTCCACTTCAGATCTGGAGAGTGGAATGCCAGATCTGGTGTTGATTTTGTATGCCAAGCCCTTGAGTAAAATGTTGGGGCATCCATTGGCTGGTTGATCAGGAGAAGTCCATTATCATCCTGCCAGCTCTCAACTTCCTCTCCTCTCTTGTCTATGTGGTCATAGCCCCAGCTCTGGGAATGACTGTTAAAATCACCACAGACCATCAGTCTCTCTTTGTGTGGGATTGTTCCTAAAGCAAGTGGGCGGTCATTAGGACAGTAATAGTTAAGGAGGTGGAAATCTGTATTACTACTTTTTAGATGGATCATCTGGTACTCGGCTCCTTCCATGTACACTCCCACCTGACATGCGCTGATGTTATTCTTAACAAGTGTGAGTACTCCTCCTTTTCTTCTGTCCTGTCGGTCTGATCTAAAGCACTGGTAGCCTCTGATTTTAAAGGCGGCATCTTTGGTTAGGTGTGTCTCCTGTATGCAGCATATACTTACCTGCTCTGCAAAAAGTATGTTCTCTAGTTCAACCTTTTTGCTATAGCCATCTCTAACACTGCTGACACCCTCAGCATTCCACTGCATTATTTTAAGTTCTTGCTTTTTGGCTGTTTTCTTCTGTTGTATTTTTTGGCCAGTAGCTCTACTCTCATGTCTCCTGACTCCACAAGACGAACTGAGAGGACCTCCAGTAGCATTGGGTGGACCCTTTCGAGGCAGGGGGCCCGGCACTGCACCTGCCTGGTTAGTCTTCACAGGGCGAGCACCATGTTTGAAAACTGTAGATATAGACATTTCATTAGCGATAATGCGTGTTACCCTGATTTTTGCGATGCGCCTTTTGGCTGGGTAACTCCGACTTCAGCACCTTTCCTTGCTAGGGCAGACTGTGGTCTTGCTCGGACTGCCATGAAGACAGTGTGGCTGGCCTGGCCAAAACTTTGTTTTCCAGCCTCTGGTGGCTGTACTTAAACCCCTTCTCCATGTCAGATGGTTTGAGACAGTTCCACAAAGACACTCTGACTCTGAGATGAGGAAACTGATGAGTGCTTCAACGATATCCATTCCCCGCCACCTATAGTCTACTGGCTCTGTTTTGTTCACATCATTCTGATAGCCATTGTTGTAAAGACCCATAGGCTTGTCACGTCCTGGATTCATTGGTTTCACACCAGACTTCCCTCATCCCCGCCAGAGATCTCCATGTCCCCATCCGTCCACCAACCTGACATTACATTTTGCAAAAATAACAATTACAATTAGTGTTGATTGCTACAAGTTTCTGGGCTACAGAGGTAGGTCAGAGTTTTTAAGCAAACAGATCTATGTTCCCTGTCTCACAAACACTGTGTTAAGATAAGTGTGCTCTTAACACAGTTGTTCCCAGGGGGAGGCATGGATGCTGATAAGAGGACTGGAAAACCGTAACCGAACAAGACCCTATGGAAGTGTCACCTGGAAATCTGCCTAGCAAAAGGAAATTCCTCGCCTATCGTGGTGGAAGTTATTAAGAAGTTCGCCAGTGCAAATCATTTTTCAGTAATTTCGTGCATCCCCCCAAGTAAACGAAGACAGCAATGTTAGCCCTACTGTCATAAATGATGTCATGATGATAGGAGAGATGTTATCTGGTCAGAACTGCGTTTAGAATAAGTTCAGGTAATAAGATATTATTACAGAATGCTTAGAAAATTCACAAAGTTATCATAGTTACACATGGAGGGCAATGTGAAAAGGGGGGGGGGGGGGGAAGCAGTGTTTTTTAAACTTACTGCACCAAGAAGATTTTCTGTTTGTATGATCCGAGATTAGAACTTTGTTTTAAAAAAAAAACACAATAAAAAACGTTGCAACAGTTGACAAAAACCCATTACATAAAGATACGTAACAGTAAACTACAGTACTTGATTACTACAGTACATTACAGTACTTGACTACTACAGTATATTACAGTACTTTACTACAGTTTTAAAAAAAAAGGCAATCCTCTCATGCCTTAGAGGCACATAAGGATATGGTGTTAGTGTCCATCTGGAAGAGAGAAAAAATACATCAACAGGCTGCTGAAGTGCAACAGGAGAGAAGGAAGATAATCAGTGTGATCAGAAAAAAAAAATAATACTATAAAAATGGGTAATCATGAACCCCAGAGCCCATCGGACTGGAGCCGAATAAACAAGTGAATGAATGAATAATGAATGAATGAACAGTCTGATAAGAATGCCATCACTGACACAGTCATCTCTGATGTAGTTTAAAAGCTCCATATCAGCTCTCGTCATATATGTGTCAGTCATTGTGCATGCCCCTTGAAAGCGGAACTTTACCTCCATAACAGCTCTCCTGTAGGCCTTTCCGTTGTAAGCAAGATGCCCTGCTGCTGATGCATCCATCTGCAGATGATTATCACTGATGTTTTACAGCCATTTTCGCCTTGATCTCTCTTTCTTTTTCCCATTATGTACGCTTCCAAGATCTTATCTTATATCTTATATCCTTCACGTGCCGTTAAACGTTACATAGGGCTCGCAAGGTAGTTCACCAATTTTTCCTGTCTTCGGCGAGTCTTTCAACCTCATCAAGGGATTTTATGCCTGTTAATTTGGTCTCTCTTAACAATGTCCTCTTCAGAGATCCACGTGGTCTGCCTTTATTTTTCTTTGGCCTGTTGTGTTCCACTTGATAGCTTGTTTTGGGATTATCTGATAGTTTCTTCTCATCATGTGACCAACATATGTCCATCTCCTTTTCCTGATCACCCATGAGACTGGTTGTTGTTCAGTCATCTGTCTTATCTCTGCATTGTTCTTGAATACATTCCACTTGATGCCGAGTATTTTCCTTATGCATTTGTTTTCAGAAGAGTCTAATTCCATCCAAGATGGTCTTCCTTAAATTCTCATGAGGTTTAATACGTCCAAAATATTTACGTTTTCTGTGTTTTATCCTCTTTACTGGCCAGCCTTCTTCAATATTAAGTTCTTGTAGTATGGATATATTTGTTCTTTCTTGTGTCCATGATGTTTGAAGAACTCTTCTGTAGCATTTACATTCAAAGGCATTTATGTGTTTCTCAGCTGTTTTGTTAAGTGTCCAGGTCTCACAGGCATATGTTGCTATAGGAAAGACGCATGCCCTTGAACATCTTTCATCTATGTGTGCTCTCTTTAATTCTAAGGGTCTTGTTTCTTTCAGTGTGGATATGAACCTTTTATATCGACACTAGAAATCAATGTTTTATGAGCTTGTAGATGAACATTTTGTATTGATATTGAAGGACATGTTTTATTAACTCGTATATGAACATACTGAACATACTTCATTACTGATAAACCTGTTTTATAAACTAGTAAGTAATTATTCTGTACAGATATTAAACGACACATTTTAAAACTAATATACATTCATTCTGTTTCTTTACCCAGAGAAAGTACTTTTTGCAACACGATTAATAGCATTCTGAATCCACAATAGGCATCTCACTCCTTGAACGGATCTTTCTTTACTTTCCGAATGTGAAGCATCTTGAGATGATCACGGCTCTTCGGGGCTTGACACTCGCGAGACATCCGGGCATCAGGTGAGATTTGCTGCGGATTGAACTCATAACCAGAAGACTCTTTTGAGCTCGGTTAATCCCAAACGCGAAAACAGATAATCCCTTATGACTGGCATTACGCTCGGCGCTGTATCGCTCTGGATGGGAGTTTTATTTACACATATATCATACATATGTGGCTTTTGGCGAGAATATTTTGTGAGTGCGGTAATGGACTGAGCAGGAACAGTCCCAGCTGAAATCCAATACCTCTAACACGTATTTGTCGGTTTTTGGCTAACACAGAAAACAAAACAACAAAAAAACTGGAAATGAAAGAATACGGGGAAAGAAGGTGGCGAGTCGATGACAAACCGACGACTTCTGAAATGCCAGCAAACGGTTGTGGAAGAGATTAACCCTTTATGCTCGGTGGTTAAAGAGGGAACCTATGCCTGAAAATAATACTAATAGTGGTATTTTTCAGTTTGATTTCACAGGCTCGGGGTGGGGGAATTGGGGGTGGGGGTGGGGGGATGGGGAACGACGGACAAGTGTGAAATTTAACGCTCCTGTTTCCAGAAAGGTTTGGCGCCAGGATATTTCTGCACCGTGTTTTGCTGATGTCTGCACGCTTGCGCATCGTTCGCGTACATGCTTTGCTCGTCAGCTGCGTCATGGGTTAAATTTTGGAGAATTCGACTTGAAGATATTGTTTCGGCATCATTTACTTAGCAACAGCCAGGCAGGCACGCGGGAGGTGGGGGCAGAATTTTAGGAAGAACTGAAGAGCTGAAATTTTTGTGACAGAAACTGTCGTATTAACTACAAGGGCGTCATAGAGGGGACGTAACTTTATATGCTGAAAATAGACACAAAGACAAGCATGTGATTTATGGCGGTTTTCACCACTTCCCCCCCCCCCCCCCCGTCATCTAAATGACATTATTCCTCTAATAGGTTTATAAATCCAGTCTAGAGAGTTGGACGCTGACTTGAACAGTTTGTTTTGCCCCTTCTGTATCTAGAGAGCGCAGTGAAAATACATACAGTATATCCATGATGACTATACGCTAAAACGATTCTGTTTTCAGAAAGTTTCCTTGTGTTTTGTTCTTTCTAATACAAATGAAGTTGAACACAGAGGGTGTACTTTAGTCTTATTCTTCTTCCACATTCAAAAAGGAGCTGATTGCGTTGTGCCGCCGTCATTCACCTTTGCTGCCCAACACATCCTACTTCAGTTCGGTATATACGTATACTGGGACTAGATTCTCTTTCCCCATTGCGATCCTCATTCACTTGGCCAGACTATCTCCAGGAGTTCCATAGAGTTGGTTGGCTAAGCCGGTTGTATGTGGTCAGCTGTGGGTCGCTGACAACCCTCTGTCTCATTCAGCATGATCCCAGAGTTTTCGCCCACCTTCTGGGTTCCATTCAAAGACACCGAAACATGAGTACTTTGTTCGTTTCAAGATCTCACTGCAGCTCTGAGCTGTTGGTCTTTATAGCCCATGCCATGATGACGCTGAAGCATAAGTAAGTTTCTGGAATGGGAAGAGGATTAGGACAAGTTGGCTGAAAACCCCCCAGTGGATCCAAAGAATGAGTTTCTGGACTTGATCTACTAGCTAAGGCTGAAGAATTTCATCAGTTTTTTTTTTTTGCTTGATATGGCTGTTGCTTTATCTCCCAGGACTAAGAATAGGCTCTTCTTTGCAGTCCATACGATGAAAGTGTGGAAGCATACGTATCGTGTGGGATGGGGTAGTGGGTTACAGCGGCTATTTTTATCAGATCGAGAATAAAGTGAACACTCCAGGAAAGGATACAATTCTTTAGTAGACTCAGTTGCCATGAGGACTATAGGAATTCCTGCCCCCGTTATCCAGTTACTGGGGGCACCAAGGGTGAGGTAGGATAAGGTCTTGGTCGGCTATGGCTCGCCATCTCTGACGCCGGCAGTCAGCTGTGGCTGCTACGCTGTATGCTAGAACTGGCACAAAATTAAAGATGGAATTCGGTCTTGGCTATGTTCAAATTCGCCGGCCCCGATATCTGCTCCATTACTCAGTCACTTGTTATGCTTCATCTCAAAATGAGTACTTGACACTTATATATAGGAAAAACGGTAGAAAAACTGGAAGCTAGGAGGTCATATGCAACTATGGCGATCTTGAAACGTTAAAGCTATCCTCTGGCACTTAACTCTGCTCCTATCATGGTAGTTATAATCGCTTGGTATAATAATAATAATAATAATAATAGCTTTCATCTGGTTGTGTTCTTTGCTTCGCATAGTAATTTTAAATTACTATATAATCTAAGCATAAGCCTCTGTTTACTTCTCCCTAAAAACACAGCGAGATGTGTTTATTATAAATTTTTGTGTGGTCTTGGAATGTTGTTTGGTAGTGCAAGAGTTAATTTGCTCCGGGGAATGACGGTCTATGTTCAGAGCTTCTCATAAAAAAAGCATATGATTTTAAGTTATCCCATTTTAGAAAACACAAAAATAATCTAACCATTACGCCAGCGAGTACATTGCCTTCAGGAATATCTCGGCGGGTTCCTGGCTTGAACAGGTAAAACTTTCTCTGCGGATTCACTTGATACAAACAGTAGCAGTTTGAAAGAGTTAAAATAGGTGGAAGAAGCCATTCTAGATGAAGAGACATAATTAAAGGGAAAAAAAGGTTGTAGAATTTTTAAAATAAGAAACAGAAGAGCTAATGAGGAAAATAGGAATAAAAAGAAACCAGGAGACAGATTTTTTTTTTGGTTTCGTTTCTATACCTACGGCGATCCTAATTGCAAGTATAGATGGCGAATCTTGTGCTAAGCGAAAGCCGCTTTTTGGTAAAAATAACACCGTAGCTTGTGAGGCTTCTCACAGCAGTATGCTTATTGCATTCACTCAGCAAGGTTGGCTTTCTTCACTCAACGTTCGTGCTTGTGTGTCAAGCCACAACACAGGGTTGACCTTCTTCACTCAACGCTAGTGTCTTCGTGTAAGGTCACAAAAGAGGGTTGGCTTTGTTCACTCAACGCTCGTGGTTGCGTATCAGATCGCAACAGAGGGCTGGCTTTGTTCACTCAATGTTCGGTGCTTGCGTGTCAAGTCACAACAGAGGGTTGGCTTTGTTCACTCAATGTTCGGTGCTTGCGTGTCAAGTTACAACAGAGGGTTGGCTTTGTTCACTCAATGTTCGGTGCTTGCGTGTCAAGTCACAACAGAGGGTTAGCTTTGTTCACTCAATGTTCGGTGCTTGCGTGTCAAGTCACAACAGAGGGTTGGCTTTGTTCACTCAATGTTCGGTGCTTGCGTGTCAAGTTACAACAGAGGGTTGGCTTTGTTCACTCAATGTTCGGTGCTTGCGGGTCAAGTTACAACAGAGGGTTGTGTTTGTTCACTCAATGTTCGGTGCTTGCGTGTCAAGTCACAACAGGGGGTTGGCTTTGTTCACTCAATGTTCGGTGCTTGCGTGTCAAGTCACAACAGAGGGTTGGCTTTGTTCACTCAATGTTCGGTGCTTGCGTGTCAAGTCACAACAGAGAGTTGGCTTTGTTCACTCAATGTTCGGTGTTTGCGTGTCAAGTCACAAAAGAGGGTTGGCTTTGTTCACTCAATGTTCGTGGTTGCGTGTCAAGTCACAACAGAGGGTTGGCTTTGTTCACTCAATGTTCGGTGCTTGCGTGTCAAGTCTCAACAGAGGGTTGGCTTTGTTCACTCAATGTTCGGTCCTTGCGTGTCAAGTCACAACAGAGTGTTGGCTTTGTTCATTCAATGTTCGGTGCTTGCGTGTCAAGTCACAACAGGGGGTTGGCTTTGTTAACTCAATGTTCGGTCCTTGCGTGTCAAGTTACAACAGAGGTTGGCTTTGTTCACTAGAATGTTCGTGGCTGCGTGTCAAGTCACAGCAGAGGGTTGGCTTTGTTCACTCAATGTTCGTGACTGCGTGTCAAGTCACAACAGAGGGTTGGCTTTGTTCACTCAATGTTCGGTGCTTGCGTGTCAAGTTACAACAGAGGTTGGCTTTGTTCACTCGATGTTCGTGTTGTGTGTCAAGTCACAACAGACGGCTGGCTTTGTTCACTCAATGTTCGGTGCTTGCGTGTCAAGTCACAACAGGGGGTTGGCTTTGTTCACTCAATGTTCGTGACTGCGTGTCAAGTCACCACAGAGGGTTGGCTTTGTTCACTCAATGTTCGTGTTGTGTGTCAAGTCACAACAGAGGGTTGGCTTTGTTCACTCAATGTTCGTGGTTGTGTGTCAAGTCACAACAGAGAGTTGGCTTTGTTCACTCAACGCCCGTGGTTGCGTGTCAAGTTACAACAGAGGGTTGACTTTGTTCACTTAGTGTTCGGTGCTTGTGTGTCAAGTCACAACAGACGTTTGGCTTTGTTCACTCAAAGCTCGATACTTGTGTGTCAAGTCACAACAGTGGGTTGGCGTTGCTCACTCAACGCTCGGTGCTTGTGTGTCATGTCACAACAGAGGGTTGGCCTTGTTCATAATGTTAAAATACTGAACTCTTTTCTCTTACCTAGTACAGCAACATAGTTTATCTTTATCGTAATGTTACAAAGTAGATTTTGGTTATTAATAGTAGGGAATGTAGTTTATTTATTCAACTTTTGACAGGTCCATTACATTTACTCATAATTCCAGTGTTACAGTAAACTTAAAGAGCTACAGTTATTTACCACCTTTGTGCTTGTCATGAGAAAGATTTAAGTTATAAGCTCTGACATTTATTTCAAAAGGCACACACAAAAAAAAGAGAGAGAAGAAAGAATAAAAATAACCAAATAAATCAATCAAATGACAGAAAAAAGAATCAAGACAACATATCTGAATAGACATGACAGAGATGATCAGTTTTGTTTGTCTTGATAAACGTTGCTCGCCTCTATTCTCATATCTTGATGGACCTACATAGTGTCTCTTCGCGCATTTCGGAGATCATTGCTGATCTCGTTTCGCATATCGTGGTAAACTTGCTGGCTTCTGTTTTCACATCTTGATAAGCTTTTTTCTGATCCTTGTTCTCACACCTTGGCCAATCTTTGTGGTCTCTGTTCTCACATCTTAATAAACATTTCTGGCCTTTGTTCTCACATCTTGGTAAACCTTCGTGGTTGCGTGTCAAGTCACAACAGAGGGTTGGCTTTGTTCACTCAATGTTCGGTGCTTGCGTGTCAAGTCTCAACAGAGGGTTGGCTTTGTTCACTCAATGTTCGGTCCTTGCGTGTCAAGTCACAACAGAGTGTTGGCTTTGTTCATTCAATGTTCGGTGCTTGCGTGTCAAGTCACAACAGAGGGTTGGCTTTGTTAACTCAATGTTCGGTCCTTGCGTGTCAAGTTACAACAGAGGGTTGGCTTTGTTCACTAGAATGTTCGTGGCTGCGTGCCAAGTCACAACAGAGGGTTGGCTTTGTTCACTCAATGTTCGGTGCTTGCGTGTCAAGTCACAACAGAGGGTTGGCTTTGTTCACTCAATGTTCGGTGCTTGCGTGTCAAGTTACAACAGAGGGTTGGCTTTGTTCACTCGATGTTCGTGTTGTGTGTCAAGTCACAACAGACGGCTGGCTTTGTTCACTCAATGTTCGGTGCTTGCGTGTCAAGTCACAACAGGGGGTTGGCTTTGTTCACTCAATGTTCGTGACTGCGTGTCAAGTCACCACAGAGGGTTGGCTTTGTTCACTCAATGTTCGTGTTGTGTGTCAATTCACAACAGAGGGTTGGCTTTGTTCACTCAATGTTCGTGGTTGTGTGTCAAGTCACAACAGAGAGTTGGCTTTGTTCACTCAACGCCCGTGGTTGCGTGTCAAGTTACAACAGAGGGTTGACTTTGTTCACTTAGTGTTCGGTGCTTGTGTGTCAAGTCACAACAGACGTTTGGCTTTGTTCACTCAAAGCTCGATACTTGTGTGTCAAGTCACAACAGTGGGTTGGCGTTGCTCACTCAACGCTCGGTGCTTGTGTGTCATGTCACAACAGAGGGTTGGCTTTGTTCACTCAAAGCTCGATACTTGTGTGTCAAGTCACAACAGACGTTTGGCTTTGTTCACTCAATGTTCGTGGTTGTGTGTCAAGTCACAACAGAGTGTTGGCTTTGTTCATTCAATGTTCGGTGCTTGCGTGTCAAGTTACAACAGAGGGTTGGCTTTGTTCACTCATGTTCGGTGCTTGCGTGTCAAGTCACAACAGAGAGTTGGCTTTGTTCACTCATGTTCGGTGCTTGCGTGTCAAGTTACAACAGAGGGTTGGCTTTGTTCACTCAAAGCTCGATACTTGTGTGTCAAGTCACAACAGAGAGTTGGCTTTGTTCACTCAAAGCTCGATACTTGTGTGTCAAGTCACAACAGAGAGTTGGCTTTGTTCACTCAAAGCTCGATACTTGTGTGTCAAGTCACAACAGAGAGTTGGCTTTGTTCACTCGATGTTCGTGTTGTGTGTCAAGTCACAACAGACGGCTGGCTTTGTTCACTCAATGTTCGGTGCTTGCGTGTCAAGTCACAACAGGGGGTTGGCTTTGTTCACTCAATGTTCGTGACTGCGTGTCAAGTCACCACAGAGGGTTGGCTTTGTTCACTCAATGTTCGTGTTGTGTGTCAATTCACAACAGAGGGTTGGCCTTGTTCATAATGTTATAATACTGAACTCTTTTCTCTTACCTAGTACAGCAACATAGTTTATCTTTATCGTAATGTTACAAAGTAGATTTTGGTTATTAATAGTAGAATGTAGTTTATTTATTCAACTTTTGACAGGTCCATTACATTTACTCATAATTCCAGTGTTACAGTAAACTTAAAGAGCTACAGTTATTTACCACCTTTGTGCTTGTCATGAGAAAGATTTAAGTTATAAGCTCTGACATTTATTTCAAAAGGCTCCATGCACACACAAAAAAAAGAGAGAGAAGAAAGAATAAAAATAACCAAATAAATCAATCAAATGACAGAAAAAAGAATCAAGACAACATATCTGAATAGACATGACGGAGATGATCAGTTTTGTTTGTCTTGATAAACGTTGCTCGCCTCTCTTCTCATATCTTGATGGACCTACATAGCGTCTCTTCGCGCATTTCGGAGATCATTGCTGATCTCGTTTCGCATATCGTGGTAAACTTGCTGGCTTCTGTTTTCACATCTTGATAAGCTTTTTTCTGATCCTTGTTCTCACACCTTGGCCAATCTTTGTGGTCTCTGTTCTCACATCTTAATAAACATTTCTGGCCTTTGTTCTCACATCTTGGTAAACCTTCGTGGTCTCTGTTCTCATACCTTGGTAAACCTTTCTGTTCTCTGTTCTCACATCTTGGTAAACCTTTCTGTTCTCTAATCTCACATCTTGGTAAACCTTTCTGTTCTCTGTTCTCACATCTTGGTAAACCTTTCTGTTCTCTGTTCTCATATCTTGGTAAACTTTTGTAGTCTCTGTTCTCACATCTTGGTAAATCTTTGTGGTCTCTGTTCTCACATCTTGGTAAACCTTTCTGTTCTGTGTTCTCACATCTTGATAAATCTTTTAGGTCTCTGCTCTCATATCTTGATAAACCTTTCTGTCCTCTATTCTCACATCTCCTTGAACCTAAATGATCTTTGTTCTCACTTCTTGACCACCTTTCTGATTTTTATATGTTTTCTTACATAACGGCCACACTTGTTGATGTGTTTTCTTACATAACGGTCACACTTGCTGATCTGTTTTCTCACATTATGGTGAGACTTGCTAGTGTGTTTTCACATCTTGACAGACCTTGCTGATCTCTATTCTCGTAGCTCGATAACATTGATTTCCAGATCTCTCTTCTCATGTCTTGACAGACCTCGCTGATCTCTATTCTCGCAGCTCGATAACATTGATTTCCAGATCTCTCTTCTCATGTCTTGACAGACCTCGCTGATCTCTATTCTCGCAGCTCGATAACATTGATTTCCAGATCTCTCTTCTCACATCCTGACAGACCTCGCTGATCTCTATTCTCGCAGCTCGATAACATTGATTTCCAGATCTCTCTTCTCACATCTTGACGACCTTGGTAATGTCTGAATTCCTCTCTTTCTTTGGGATGCATGTACAAACACACTCACGCATGCACGCCTATTCATACACACATACGCGAACGAAAACATTAACTGGCGTTACATCGTGTTCTGCTGTGCATGTTTATTAACCTCGCACATACTCACACACACATACGCACATACGCGTGCGTAGTTCGAAACATCAAAAGCAAGCCAACAACCAGATGAATATACCAGGCTGTTTATGTTCACAAGCCGAACTCAAATTTCCGCGTAAACTTTTTTAATGTTAACCGGTTTCTCCTGTATTACTACGCTGGAAACATGGCACTTTTTTTTTCTCCCTCTCTCTCTCTATCGGGTCTCGTACTTTGTGAGGTAGCCAATATCTTGTAGAATTAAGAAAGCCTTTACCTTCAAATGAAATACACTGGCGCTCGCACTACGAGGTACAGCGTAGTATAATCGTGTGCACGTTTAACGAGCGCTGTAACAAAACCATATAAACAGTGG
Source organism: Achatina immaculata (assembly GCA_009760885.1). NCBI lineage: Eukaryota > Metazoa > Mollusca > Gastropoda > Stylommatophora > Achatinidae > Lissachatina > Lissachatina immaculata. The sequence goes on along the minus strand of CM019716.1, from coordinate 71,302,354 downwards.
GACGCAAAGAATAAAATAACAGAAAGGGAATTTTTCTTAAGTATTATTTTATAGGCCGACGGAAAAGTGGAATCTTTCGATAACAGTTATTTATGAGATATACTCTTTATAAAGGTAATATTTAAACACCCGCTCTACGATAATAGGCAGATTACAACATATACTTTCCATGAAGTTAAGGATAAGAGATAAGAACCTCTGGGAGATGTAAACACGTTTATGTGTTTTGACATTGAACAACGGGAGAGGGCAGGGTGGCCGTACGCTTGAATGTGAAAGAAAGAAAGAAAGAAAGAAAGAAAGAAAGAAAGAGAAGAAAAGAAAGAAAGAAAGAAATGTGTTTTCTTCATACCTCCAAAGAATGGCATGTAACATGTCACTGATTGCATGTTGTAGTACTATTACACTGTGAGTATAATTTAGATACGCTACTCTTAATCATCACAGCAGATATGCTTTGTAGATATGCAGAGTGTAGATATGTGAAAGATGCTCTTTGTTATTTAGACTACAAGTAACCTTTGGGGAATATGCTCTTTGTTACCTGGACCACAAGTAATCTTTGGGAATATATTCTTTATTATTTAGACTACAAGTAATCTTCCGGGAATATACTCTTTATTATTTAGACTACAAGTAATCTTCGGGGAATATATTTTTTGTTACATGGACCACAAGTAATCTTCGAGTAATGACTTTTCTCAGTAACCTTTTGTATCTTAACCACCGTCATCATCATTATCATCATCATCTGCCCTCTCTCCGGGTAAGGATGGGTGCATTGATAATATAACGATATAAATTCCCGTTTTCATGCCATTAAGGCATATTGAGGATGCTGTGTTAGGCCCATAATTTTCCAAGACCTTCGGCACATGGAAGTGTGATGTGGTCGGTATCACGCCTGGCCATTTTACCTTCCCAGGTTTCTCTGGTACCTTTTAGAAGCTGGGTCGACCCCTGGGCCTTTTTGGTGTGTACCTGAAAAAAAAAAGTCCCACTGCTGGGACTGAACCTGGTACAACCGGATTAGTTGCCCCTAACCACTCAGCTAACCAGGCCGATATAATGATATAAGGGAGACATAACTAGTTTAACGAACAGTAGATATGTAATTGTTTTGTTTGGATAAGACCTAAATCTGATTTACAGAAAAATGTAGGAGTGTGGATTGGAATGAAGGTGAAAGACTGAAATACTAGTTCCGATAGCCAATGGCGCATGTCGGGTGAGCGCTGTGTTTTGGTCTAACATACAACTACCTAAGGCTCATATCTGACATGGACTCATTTTCTACCTTTCAATGGCATAGTTTTATAAAGATGTGTTAGTCTTGTGATTAGTCATTCAATGTGGTGCAAAATATCGGAGTAAATTCCACGGATGCATTATTTCTTTGTAGGTAAGACCCTTAGTTCTTGTAGAAGGGGCGTTCAGTCAGGCGTGAAATTGGTTATTGTGACCGCCAATGCCATGAATCACATATACAGGCCTTCTGTTTTAGTGGCGTGTTTGAACTTTTAAAGTGGATTATGAGGCCTGTTTTTCTGCAGTTTCCGTCATTTTTAGGAGCACGTCTGAAACCCTAACTAGTTAGGATAAATATGAGATGTCAACTTAATCTTAACGTTAAATCTGAACCCGGACTCTGTGTTTTACATTAACCCTCAGTTAAACATCAGTTTAATCCCAGCCCACCATTGGCCACCGTCCCAGTTATGATCCTAACCGTACCCACAGCCCCAGCCCTAATCATAACAACTCCAGTCCCAAGCACTACTTCATCTGCAACCCAAACACCAGTCCAAAACCCAACCCTAGTCTGACCTTCAACTCTAACAGTGACATAAATCCAAACCCTGAACCTTAAATCTCAACATAAACTCTAACCAACCCTAAACCCCACTATTAGAGCTCGCTCCCTGAACCCCTGGCTAACCACTGTCCCAGATCCCTATCGCTAACTGCTTCTTGCTACCAGAGCTACGAGAGGGAGTTTGAATAGGACTTTCCCCAGCTGTCTGTTTTAGTAACTTCGTCACTCCCTCTAGCACAACCACCATGGTACAGCTGCCCGTCATAGACTTAACAAACAACAAAACATCGTAAATACAAAGTTTAAGTCATAACTTACATAATAGCTTAGTATGTATACATGACATCTGAATCTTATCACGTATATTGAAGGTTTACTTCCAGAATGGTTATTTTCCTGCAACAACGTGGTAGTCAGATGGAAAAGAAAACTAGACCACACGTGTTCCCACCATCTTGTAGGGAGGAAAAGTAAAAACGTTTACATCCAACCATCCGAATATGATGGCCTTCTTCGGTGTATTTTATCATTCAAAACCTGGTTCATCATTCTCAAAGAAAGAGGATTTTACAAGTGGCTGGAGATACAAACAAATGGCGTACTGAGGGAGTGGAGTAACGGGGAGTGGGGAAGCGCACCCTCCCTAGGTGACGCATTAAGGAGGGGTCGCAAAGGTAGATTAGGGTGTGGTTGGCTTTTATTTGACTCGCTCTATAATGAAATAAAATTTTAGTGGGTTATTTCCTTTGTTTTTTTTTAAAGAGTTTTAACGTTATCGAGGTTATCTCCCCCTGGGTCGAATAACTTGTAGAAGCGTCTAGTTATCAGGCCTTGCACGAGCTGCGATGCCAACTCAGGGCGCACGGAAAATTCCAGGGGAAAGTTTTTGGGGTTGTTTTGTGTAAAAGTTGGTCTGAGTCTTGGTTCTGAAGCGAACTGTTGTGGTTTGCGTTCGCCAAGTCTTAACCCATGCCCGAAGAGAGACAATACAAGGTCTCCTGTCTTTTTGTTTGTGGTGAAACAACTGGGCTAAGTTGTTTGTTGGCAGTACATTCGTGCTCTCTTTGGTTCCACAGGTATTTTGAGATATTGGATATCATCATCATCATGATGCACTTGTACAGATCACATCGTCAGATTACTTCATTTGTTTGAGTCGCATAAGAATGTATTCAGACTCCTGCAAGTTGTACCACTGTGGACTTGCTGTGTCTGGTTTGCTTGCCCGAGTATATCGTACAGCCGTTGTCGTCATGTGTCCAGTCTGTGACATGTCTGTTGCGTGAATCTAGCCAGCACTGCTGCATATGATATCCTCATGCTGTTTCATGATGGCATCTTACTACGAGCTGTAGACCAAATTCAGCTGCGAGCAGTGACAAATGTCAGTTGGATACAAAGTGAGAAGACGTGTGAAATGAGTTGGAGAATTTCGTCTTGGATCTGAACTGGCAAATGCTTATAACGTTCTCATAAAAACGTTCTCATAAAATATTGAAAACTCCGAATTTTTGTTTAACATACTGCATATAAGAATATATTCAGTATAGTAATACAAGGTATTCTAATTTTACCCTAACTTTAACCTTTATCCTAACCATGGCCTCATTTCGTAAATAAACCCATAAATGACACTGTGTGTCCGTTATCTGAGTGTAGATTTGATATCTGGCAGATAAACGTAGACTTGCTTTACGCTGACATCTGATGACAATATTATGACATTTTTGGCATCACCAGAACATGACATCTCCCTGTCTTCCGCTCAAGTGGACGTTTTAACAGTAGCAAGCATGAGAACCATGTTGTAAAGAAGAAAACGACAAGAAAAGATTGTATGAGAAACATATTATAAAGAAGACAACGACAAGATAAGATCGCATGAGAACCATATTGTAAAGAAGACAACGACAAGAAAAGATCGCATGAGAAACATATTGTAAAGAAGACAGCTACAAGAAAAGATCGCATGAGAAACATATTATAAAGAAGACAGCGACAAGAAAAGATCGCATGAGAACCATACTGTAAAGAAGACAACGACAAGATTAGATCGCATGAGAACCATACTGTAAAGAAGACACCGACAAGAAAATATCGTATGAGAACTATAAAGAAAACAACAATGAAAGATCGCATGAGAAACATATTGTAAAGAAGACAACGACAAGATAAGATCGCGTGAGAAACATATTGTAAAGAAGACAACGACAGGATAAGATCGCGTGAGAAACATATTGTAAAGAAGACAACGACAAGAAAAGATCGCATGAGAACCATATTGTAAAGAAGACAACGACAAGAAAAAATCAGAGTAAAATAAAGGTACTGTTAACGACAGCGCATCGTTAAATATTTTTCCGTGCCTGTTTTCAAGTATTTTTCTACCTGTACTTTTCAGTGAACTGCTAAACATCACGTCTAAAGTAGGTCACGAAATGTTTAAATAATAAATAAATAAAAACACAGAGTCTTAAAACTGTATAAATAACGAAACAAACGAGAGTTAAACTATCACAATATATCGAACAAAACTACTGGCACAACACAAATTTCACCTTGAAACAAACAAACTTTGGAATATGAAAGAACAGCATAATTTTTCCACCATTGAAAGGATCTGAACGTTGAAACAGTCTAACTTCTGAAACATGAAAACAGTATACGTTTTCTAACATTCAAAGTATCTGAACTTTGACAAAAATGCCTAACTAAACAACCCGACGCAGACTTGAAAATATTGGCTAAATTACGCGCTATCACACAGAAAAATGTCTGCACGCATCACCAGATTCTATCGGCAGACACTTTCCCGAGATGTCAGGACAACAAATGTGGTCAATTTGGAATTGTTGTTTTCGCAGATGAAGCTCGGAATTCAGTGTCAAAATCTTCCTGGTTATGATTCAGTTATCTTCCGTTGTCCGTAATTTCCAAACTATAACAGACACGCAAACAATAAACAAAAAGTAGAGGAATATCTCTTTTTTGTTTTCGTCCTTTTTTCCATTTCAAATAAAAGCTGAAAACAAATAATTGTTTTTTTTAAGCTAATAGAAATAGTGCTTTCACTTAGATTACAAACTATTCTGCTAAGTTACAGAGAAACAGCGATTCTGGGAATAACATTTATACTAGTGTAAGGGTCTGCTTTCACAATCAATTAAGCTTCCCCTTGGCACTATAAATGTATGTATAAAGCTGACACGGATACAGGTATCTACCTGTGATTTAAGGTGCTCGAGTTTATTTGGAGTCACGTAAACGGTATGCCTGTGCCAAGTTTCTTTTTTAAAAAAAATGAATACTTGAAAATTCATCAGTTTTATTTATTTATTTTTTTAATTAAAAAAAAAACAGGTGTCTTTCTTCTTTTTCCTTCATTCTCCTAATTTCACTGATTTTTCTCAAAGGATCATTTTACAAATTCTTATCTCTCATTTTATGGGATGCCCTGTGTCTAATATTCTCTTTATTACTCTGTATGATTATTAGAACTATTCATATATTTAGACATTTCAAACAACAACAAAAAAAAAAGACTGTTGCAGTGATTTTCAAACTGATGCTACGCGTGAGACACGTTCTGATAGTATACGAGAGTGTCGTAAAGTAAAGGCGACGTATCTTTTAATACCAGGGATACATGTGATACTAAGTGCTGTAAAACTAGTAGTAATAGAGTATAAGGTTAGACGGAGTTTATTGGTACATTTTTACGAAAACAAGTAGGGAGAGGAAGGAAAGAGGAAAGGAAAGTTAGCAATAAAGACTAGGAACGATGGGATGATTATGAAAAACCACAATAACTATTTCCGTAAAAATGCATTTTGTCCTTGATATTTTGCTTAAATATTAGGCTGTTATTGTTGTTTTTCATAAACAGCTCATTATTACTACTCCTCATTGTTAACTTTTCTTCCGTCCTTCCTACCTATTCCTATTTGTTTTCGTAAATCTGTACTATACACCTTCTTCTAACACTAGGTCCTTTAATACCAGTAACTGCGAGCAAAGGGCCATAACGATTATATAACCTCTTCACATAGTCTCCCTTGTACATCGGTACACTCCTTTGTGTCTTTCCACTGACTTCTTCGTTTCTTGAGAGAGAAGTTTTTTCGGCCGCTACAGAATCCAGTTCTCATCTACTTACTTAATCTCATCATCAGAGGTCAACCTGCGATCGCTCTGAGCCTCTTAAGTGGACTGAAGACGTGATAACTGCAGATGTTGCACTGCATTCACCGTAAGGGGACGTGCATTACCATGCCCCGTCAATATTGTTTTTGATAGAATTAGCATTGCTCTTCTTCCAGTTTAAGTTTATCTCTACCCTGAGATGCCGTTTTCGCTTCCATGTCGAGGCGTCATATTACGGTGAACTTCAGCAGATTTCATGACCTCTACCTAAATAAATCTCACTACCATTCCCACAGTGGATGCGTTCGTGTTTAACTGATCTTCTGTTCAACTAGGCACAGGGAAGAGCGCTGCGCTGTGTGTGTTCGAGCTACCATCAGCCATTGCGAACGTGTTGTATTACATCAGCTTCTCTCCTTTCCGGATTCTTCCACTTTATCTAAGGTAAATAATATTATTTAAAAGGGAAGATTACAGTGAAGTGGAGGGGGGAAACAATGAAATCAGCCTTCAGTGGCAAGCTTCTTTATGTAGGGCAGAAGGGGAAAGACTACTTCATCTCTTTGATATATCATAGACCAGTGGTTCCTAGCCTGATCCCCCAAATCAAAGTAGGGCATGAGGTTCGGTCGCGAGAATCATCATCATCATCTTGTGCCATGCCATGTAGGCGTAGGAAGTCATGTTTCTCCATAGATCAGGGTCTGTGATCTTTTCCGTCAGCTCAGTTTGTGTGTTAGTGTGGTTTGTGTATGTGTGTGTATGTGTGTGTGTGTGACCGGGTTAGACTGTCCGTGATTTTCTTCTCTTGGTCATGACAATAATAATAATAATAATAACAATAATAATAATAATAAAGAAGAAGAAGAAGAAGAATTTACAGGATTAGAGGGCAGTACTACTCCACGTTTTGCAACCTAAATACTAAGATAACTGCCGAATTTGCGACTATTCATTAAAATAATCTTTGTTGAATTTCAATACTTCTAACAGAAACATTTTCATAGGTCGCGGGTCACGTGCCATTGATTACTTAGGGTTGTACTGAAAATAGTTTTTGGAACCGAATGTCTTCAGTCTTCCGAAAATGTATGTTAATTGTTTAATGTTGTATTAACATTAGTTAGCGCTGGCAATGTTGATGGAAGGATACATGTATTTTTGACTGCCAAGTTTAAGTGCCTGGCTTTAGCTTATAGAATGGAGCAGATAATGTTATATTTGTATAGAAAGCCGTCCATTGTGTCTTCTCTTCTTCTTCTTCTTCTTCTTCTGCCTGTTCTGTCTACCTGGAACTTCCGAACAGGATGCTCTTTCAAACCGAAACGGTGAAGGTGTTGAAGCAAAATCATCGTGACGGACAGGGAGTATGCTCTAGAGGAAAGGTTGAAGATCCCAAGGTTGGGCTAGAAAGATAGGAAAAGATACAATAAGTGTCACTGATGGAGATATCTCTGTCCGTTTTTACAAGGACCAACCTGTTATCGGGAGCACCATCGAAGAGGTTGGACAGAGTCTTGGCCAGTTTTAGTTCCCTGACCCTGGGGACGCGTGCTGTCACTCAAGCTCTGTTAGGACCCCGAAGGGTCACGTAGGACCGCGGGGAAAATAATTATCCAAACAGGGAAAGTAACTCTGATATAAGCATTTAAAAAATTAAAGAGGCCACCGGACCCAGTCAACAGCCCGGACCCCGGGGTACAATCCTGACCCCTGACCCCCCCCCCACCCCCACCCCGACCACTTCTCGTCAAGCCTAATCACGATTATCTTCGTTCCCTATCTCTTCGTTTCACAGTAAATGTATTCCTTGTTCTGTCAACACTATTCAGAATTATTTCCCCTATCTTTTACTAAGTCTTCTCATTGTGGCAATTTCTAGTCTCTTCATTTTGTGTTTGTTGTGTTCAATTCTCGTTATTGGACGCCATTTAATCCTCTTTTTAAGATGTTCTCATACACAGTTTAAACTTTGTTTTACATGGTTCTCACAGTTTCATATTATTTTTAAAAAAATTTTTTCATGTTATTTAATCTTCCTTTTACATTGTTCTCACACAGTTTAATCTTCCTTTTACATTCTTCTCGTGCATTATTTAATCTTCCTCTTCCTCTTACATTGTTCTCACAGAAAGTTTTATCTTCCATTTACAACCTTCTCTCACACTGTTTAAAATTAGCTTTACATCTTGCATTAAACGTATTTAGATCTTACTTTACCTCGCTTCAGTTTAGCCTTTAAAACACCCCATGTTCTAGTTCAAATCAAAGCGCTTCGTTCTTATGTGTTCCTTTTTTAAACACTGTTTTAATTATATTACTTCCGGAATGTCTGCATGAATTCATCAGATTCATCTTTTTTTTCTATTAAATATATCTTCAGTTGCGCTCTCATCATTTCTCACACTATTTTTTTTTTCCATATTTTCCTATCATAGTACGGCTCTGTACCCGTTTCTCTTTTCTCTAACTACTGTTTCAATGCGTTTCTAAAACACCCTTTAACTCCTGTTTACACTGTTCTGGTGCTAACATCCGGGTAACGTTTATGAATACAACAGTCGTTACGATTGGTTCCTTTTTCATCATGGCGTCTGCTGCGGCCATTCTCACCATTTGCAGCCGGAGTCTGCAACGAGACTTTCATTTGCTAGTTCGCTTTTCGAAAAGCTTACGGTGAAAATGAAACACTTTATGATCACGGTAACGTCGCAGTAAGGTTTGCTTTGAAGTTGCGGGTTTAGCACGTTTATTTCCTAGTAAATGTTCTATTTGGTGAACATTGTTCAAGATGTTGCATGTGAATTACTTCCATGACAAAACCACAGAAGTGTTACCTGTATAGAAAGTAGCAAAAAAAATGTAAATTTCTTTGAGTGTATGAATATAAAACTAAATATGTGCATATGAACACAACAAGGAATGTTAGAGAAGGTGTAGACAAGGAATATTATGATGCCAAAACAACTGGAAGTTATGAAATACAAAATATTCGATATGCTGATGCCACAGCACAAAAAGAAATGGAAAAATTAATTATGTCAGTCCGTAAGAATAGTGAAGAGCAAAACCTCTATCTTAATGTGAAGAAAACTAAATTGATGACAACTGACAAAACACATAAGGCAGCTGAAATATATATAAATCAAGACAATTTGGAAGAAGTAGAGTGTTTTGAATATCTTGGATCACTACTAACTAATAATGGAGATACAATGAAGGAAATTAAAAGGACGACAGCTATCTTTCTTCAAAAAATAAAATAACTAAAGAATCTGTGGAGAGGAACAGTCAGAACTACAAAACTAAGATCATCTTTCCAATCGCAACATATGCCTGTGAGACCTGGACACTTAACAAAACAGCTGAGAAACACATAAATGCCTTTGAATGTAAATGCTACAGAAGAGTCCTTCAGATATCATGGACACACAAAAAAAGAACAAATATATCCATACTACAAGAACGTAATACTGAAGAAGGCTGGCTAGTAAAGAGAATTAAACAGAGAAAACTTAAATATTTTGGACACATTAAACGTCATGAGAATTTACAGAAGATCGTCTTGGAAGGGTACATAATGGGAAAAAGAAAGAGAAGAAGACCAAGGCGAAGATGGCTGCAAGACATCGTTGATGATCTGCAAAAGGATGCATCAGCAGCAGGCCATCTTGCTCACAACCGAGAGGCCTACAGGAGTGCTGTTATGGGGGCAAAGTTTCGCAAGGGACATGCAAGTGACTGACTGACTGATGTATATATATATAAGGTGCCGCGGTGGTGGAGTGGTTAATGCACTCACCTGCCGATCAGAGCATCCACGGTTTGATTTCACACTCGAACGGAACTTTTTCGGACCGACGGGCATCAGGGTCATCCCAGGATCAAAAAAATAAGTACCTGGTGTCATACCAGGATCCATAAAATGAGTACCTATGGTCATCCCAACCTCCACAAAATGAGTACCTAGGGTCATCCCAACCTCCAAAAAATGAGTACCTAGGGTGATTCCATCCTCCAAAAATGACAGGTGCCCTCTAATCTTTGCTCCACCCAGACTTCCTGAAGCAGGTTTGCCGTTACTGAAGTCCTACTAAATCTAGGGCGCTAAGTGGGAGGTAGTATAGGGTCTTGGTCAGCTTTAATTAAATAACCTTGGCTCAAGGAGCCAGCTGTGGGTCGATGATAATTCTTCTTATTCTCCTTCTTCTGCTACTATCTCCTTGGAATTGCAGGGCTCGTGTTCTTCGCAGACAGTGCGGTGGAATGTTGAGACACAACATGATGTCGGATTGAAAGCGAGGTACGGCGGATATTTTTTTTGTCCCTGAGTAAAGCTAAAACTTTATGCATGCGAAAGCTGGAAAACAACTAAAGAAATAGAAAAGAAATTAGACTCTTTTGAAAACAAATGCCTAAGGAAAATACTCGGCATCAAGTGGAATGAATTCAAGAACAATGCAGAGATAAGACAGATGACTGAACAACAACCAGTCTCACGGGTGATCAGGAAAAGGAGATGGACATATGTTGGTCACTTGATGAGAAGAAATGATCAGAGAATCCCAAAACAAGCTATCAAGTGGAACACAACAGGCCGAAGAAAAAGGGGCAGACCGCGTGAAACTCTGAAGAGGACATTATTAAGAGAGGCCAAGTTAACAGGCATAAAATCCTTTGTTGAGGTTGAAAGACTCGCCGAAGACAGGAAAAATTGGCGAACTACTTTGCGAGCCCTATGTGACGTCTAACGGCACGGGAAGGATATAAGATATAAGATAAGAAAGCTAAAAGATCGAGGGTGCGCAATACTTCTTTAGCAGACTCCACCACCAAAAGAACGACGGCGATCCCTGTCCCGTTAGCCAGGCTGTCTGTTACTTTGGGGGGGGGGGGGTGAGGGGTGGGACAAAGTCTAGGTCACTATGGTTCTCCAACCCTGACGCTAACACGTCGGCTATGATTGCCAATTCTGACAGCGTATTCACTCCCACTATGTCTTTCAGGTAGCTCTTGTATCTTTGGCTCGCTGACATAAGTTTTCTGCAACGTTTGGTGACTTCAAGAATGGATACATGAAGCACGCGAAGTTTCTCGCCATAACCATCGAAAAATAGTCCCTTCTTTTCAAGGACGGGCAACCAACCGAAAATTCCAGAAAGTAAATCCAGGTAACTTTGGTGTATTTCTATTACCTTGGCGCCACATATTTTACCTGCTAATCCTGAACACCTTGATGAAATTAAGAAAGGCATTTCCACAGAATATGGAAGAAGATTACAAGCTCCACTCGATTTAGTTCGTTACTTGGGAAAGGGCGTGTTGCATTAATCTTGTATCTTTCGTGATATGTTCCTATGACATTGTTCTTGTTTAGCTTTATTTGCTGCAGCCTCATCAATGCTCCTCATACAAACACGATAGGAACGTCTGTGTTAACTACACTAGTCACTGTCTCTGATACAATCAGTGACAAAAGTCTACACTCCATCACTTTCATCAACACCCCAGCACTCTCACCCACACCCCAGTACTCTCACCTACACCCCAGCACTCTCACCTACACCCCAGCACTCTCACCTACACCCCAGCACTCTCACCTACTCCCCAGCACTCTCACCTACACCCCAGCACTCTCACCTACACCCCAGCACTCTCACCTACTCCCCAGCACTCTCGCCTACACCCCAGCACTCTCGCCTACACCCCAGCACTCTCACCTACACCCCAGCACTCTCACCTACACCCCAGCACTCTCGCCTACACCCCAAGCATTCTCGCCTACACCCCAAGCACTCTCGCCTACACCCCAAGCACTCTCGCCTACACCCCAAGCACCCTCACCTACACCCCAAGCACTCTCGCCTACACTCCAAGCACTCTCACCTACACCCCAGCACTCTCGCCTACACCCCAAGCACTCTCACCTACACCCCAGCACTCTCACCTATACCCCAGCACTCTCACCTACACCCCAAGCACTCTCACCTACACCCCAAGCACTCTCACCTACACCCCAGCACTCTCACCTACACCCCAAGCACTCTCGCCTACACTCCAAGCACTCTCACCTACACCCCAAGCACTCTCACCTATACCCCAGCACTCTCACCTACACCCCAGCACTCTCACCTACACGCCAAGCACTCTCACCTACACCCCAGCACTCTCGCCTACACCCCAAGCACTCTCGCCTACACCCCAAGCACTCTCGCCTACACCCCAAGCACTCTCGCCTACACCCCAAGCACTCTCACCTACACCCCAGCACTCTCACCTACACCCCAGCACTCTCGCCTACACCCCAAGCATTCTCGCCTACACCCCAAGCACTCTCGCCTACCCCAAGCACTCTCGCCTACACCCCAAGCACCCTCACCTACACCCCAAGCACTCTCGCCTACACTCCAAGCACTCTCACCTACACCCCAGCACTCTCGCCTACACCCCAAGCACTCTCACCTACACCCCAGCACTCTCACCTATACCCCAGCACTCTCACCTACACCCCAAGCACTCTCACCTACACCCCAAGCACTCTCACCTACACCCCAGCACTCTCACCTACACCCCAAGCACTCTCGCCTACACTCCAAGCACTCTCACCTACACCCCAAGCACTCTCACCTATACCCCAGCACTCTCACCTACACCCCAGCACTCTCACCTACACGCCAAGCACTCTCACCTACACCCCAAGCACTCTCGCCTACACCCCAAGCACTCTCGCCTACACCCCAAGCACTCTCACCTACACCTCAGCACTCTCGCCTACACCCCAAGCACTCTCACCTACACCCCAGCACTCTCACCTACACCCCAGCACTCTCACCTACACCCCAAGCACTCTCACCTACACCCCAAGCACTCTCGCCTACACCCCAAGCACTCTCACCTACACCCCAAGCACTCTCACCTACACCCCAAGCACTCTCACCTACACCCCAGCACTCTCACCTACACCCCAGCACTCTCGCCTACACCCCAAGCACTCTCACCTACACCCCAAGCACTCTCACCTACACCCCAGCACTCTCGCCTACACCCCAAGCACTCTCACCTATACCCCAGCACTTATCATGAGACTGGGTAACTTTACATGAATGCTCACAGCCTGGCTGTAGATACTGTTACAGGTATGAGGTACATATCTTACCCTGCCGCCACAACATGGGTAACGACAGAACAGCTATCTCAAAAGCTGTTATATCAGACACCCGACCTCTCGTGATCTATCTGCAGACATCGGACCTCCTGTGATCTATCTGCATCAAATTGGTCGAGGACATTCTGACAGCTTCCCCTGTAATATCCTCCCCACCTCCCATAGCTATACCGACGATAACGTATATTTTGGGAGGCTCTTCAACTTCCTTTCGCACAAGCATGCAAATAGTCGATAACGTTGTGATATATAATTCTGACAGATCTTCGCTTTCAAGAAGGAAATGAGCACTATAGCGCGGTCCATTCTTATCTAGATCTGATCGCTGTAGTGCAGTGACTGTCAGAACTTCTGTCTGTTGCTGAGATAGCATTTTTTATGAGAAAGTTTCTAAACATCATCATCATCTGTACTCTCAATGGAGCATAAGGCATCAACAAATGTTATCCAGCCAATCTTGTATTGAGCAAGTCGGGATATCTCAAACCATACTCTTTCCCACATCCTTTAGTATTCCTGTATTGTGCGCCTCTATGTCCCCAATGGCTTGCCCCTGTTTCTTTTCCCTTGAGGTGTCTAAGTCAAGGCGGTATAGGAGAGTCTTGTTTTTCGATTCCTAGTATGTAGCCCGGCCATTTCCATCTTCATCTTTCGACTTCTTTAGTAATGTTCTCAATGCACATTCGTCTGTCACTCCCTCAGCCGTGAATTAATTTTCAATCTCTGCCAGCGTAAATTTGATGAGAAATTTTGGTGGAAAGAAACTAGATGGAAGTCACTCTATAATTTAAAAAAATATAGGTTGTGTTAGAAACATGATACTTTTCGTTTTATTTAGACTGCCTAAACATCACTCTCAGCATTTACCCTCACAGGCGTGCAAGAGCCCTACCAGTGTTGTTTTGGAGTGAAAGAAAATGGTAAAGATAGTCCCATAGTAAGTGCCGTAGGGAATGAAGCGTTAGAGACCTCATAACGCTGGGCCATCAGCTTATGTGGTAGGGTGGCCATTTCCTTTCCTCGCTGTCTTTCCTTCCCAGATTTTCTCTGGTACCCATTTTACGAGGCTGGCTCGTCCTCGAGGACGTATTGGTCGGAAAAAAAAAATCCCGCTCAGCTGGGGATTCGAACCCTCAACCACTTAGTTGCTAGACGAGTGCTCTAACCACTATGCTAGCCGGTGCCCGGTTTTGGACCGAAAGAGTTGAGTCTCACTTTACTAAGATGATGAATTAAACATATCTAGCTTAAATATTGTTTGTAGCAGATTGCCGTTTCTAGCGATGAATCCTGGTACAGTAGCGAGGCCAAAACACTGAGCGCTTTCGCTTTGTACGTCACTTGCATCCACCTTTGCCAGTGTTTCTCACATCTTTGCTAGCCGACAGCTCACTGCCTGGCTTTTATTACGCCTGATGTCCAGGCAGACCAACTGAAGACCGTATGGGGACCGTCTATCTCTCTCTTGTGTGTTCTGTGGTGGGGCGGGCACTCTTTACCAGGGACGTGTCGTGTTGGTGAGCTGTTATGCACAGAATTCCAGCCGTCAACTTCACTTTTCTGGATCAGCTAAACACTATCTCGAGCCATGCTTCACTTCCAGCCTCGTACAAAACCTCACGTTAGCAACCAACTGGTACAGACATCAAGCAAGTCCTGGGTGATCTTGACATGTGGATTTTATTCATGGAAATGATGGTAATGGTGATGTCGATGACAATAATCCGACTGCCGGCAGGTTACCCCTGCCATGTGGCGAGTCCATTCATATAACAAAAGTCAAGAACAGATATAACGTCCAAATACTCCACGGAGACATCACACAAAGCGTCCACACCGGTTCACATTCAGACAAAGACTAAAATCGCTCAGACTTTCTCCTACAAATCTCAGTCACGGGATTCTCAAACCACGTGACCTTCTCGTATACAATAAAGCATCATAAAGCGAGAAATGGCCTTGTTGTAGAGAAAAAAAAACAAATTATCTCCCTTACTGCTACACAACGTTCTCCACTTTCAGGCGCATATTTGCATAATGTTATGCAAGGTCAAATTAAATAGTTGCTTATGTATTTTAACAGAGGATATAAAAGAAACTGCTGCCATTAACTGGAGAGAAAAGATTAGGATTAGAGAGGAATGGAGGTGTACTTTATCTGTAGCAATGAGCCTTAAGGCTCGGTTAGCTGAAGAAAAAGATTTTAACAACAGCTCTCCCGTGAATTCATCTGAGAGTTGATTAGACCTGGCTGTTCACCCTGTAACCTAGAAGCATAGCGTTCATCTTATGTTCCCTGCGTTACTGTCTCATAATTATCCTTTAACTTCAGTATTGAATATTCATATTTCTAAATATTCCATACGTCTAACGTCAGAACAATGGACCTAGTTTAGAAAAGAATTTACAGTGACTTGTAGAATTATGTCACATTCGTCACCCTGTTTTCCCCGTTATCTTTTATAATTCTCAAATAATTTAATGGGAGAAAAGCGCTGAAAATATATACACAATAATTAGTGGATCAGAGAAACTAGCGACATTTTCCTAGTTTATACATTTTGGTATCACAGCTTTACTGCAGTGATTCGTGTATAGTTGTATACTTTCATTCATTCATTTGCATGTCCCTTACGGAACTTTGCCTCCCAAACAGCACTCCTGTATGCTCGGTTGTGAGCAACATGGCCTGCTGCTGATGCATCCATTTGCAGATCATCAACGATGTCTTGCAACCATCTTCGCCTTGGTCTTCCTCTCTTTCTTTTTCCCATTATGTACCCTTCCAAGACGGTCTTCTTTAGATTATCATGACGTTTAATGTGTCCAAAATATTTAAGTTTTCTCTCTTTAATCCTCTTTACTAGCTAGCCTATATACACTAATTATTGTGTATATATTTTCAGTGCTTTTCTCCCGTTAAAGTATTTGAGAATTATAAAAGATAACACGAAAAGCAGGGTGGCAAATGTGGCAGAATTCTACAAGTCACTGTAAATTTTTTTCCTAAACTACGCCCATTGTTCTGAAGTTATCCTGCATCTGATCCACCCCTCTTGGCATACAAACGTGAGCCAAACCTTAAGGACATCCTCGTCCACAGCCACTTGAAGCGGAGCCTTACATATGTTGGTACCAGAAAATGTAACCGCCCCCGCTACGTTACCTGGCCTGTAGTCTGGGAAACGAAAACGATCACCTTTCTCAAAACTATCCTCACTCTGCATGAGGGATTCACATGCGAGTCCCGTAATGTGATATATGTCATCGTATGCACAAGATGCAGGATAATGTATATTGGTGAAGGGGACCGCATGCAAAAACATCTGTACGACATCGCCCAGCATGCTTCGAAACCAGTCCCAAATCATTTGAATAGCCCCAACCACAGAGGCAAATCTGATTTTTTGGTAACAGCCATCAAACAATATCACGCAGATGACACAAGCTGTCTAGCGCTTGAGAACCGCTACATTCTTGATTATGGGACGCTGGAACCCCACGGGTTAAACTCGCTATTCAGCTACATCTAACATTCTCCTCTTCAACAATTATAATCCCTCTCCACTAAGCTCCACTCCCTTCTCACTTGTTACATATAGTTCAGAACCTCCTCACAGCATCACATTCCAACCCCTCTACCCTAACCATAATCATCTATTTCACCCTCTCCTGGCTATGTTAACATTGAACCACTCTCTCTCCCCTCCACGGTTTCCCCACCCACCACCCCCCAGTTGCGACCCACTGACCATACATCACAGGTCTCCATTTAAACAGTCTCTACACCCTACCATGCTCTTTTCTGGCACACAGCATCGGACAAGCCACATCTTCTTACATTTAGAGCTACGTTCTCTATTCATTATTAATTTTTTAAATAGCATTCATATGAATGTATACTTTATCTCCTCTCTCTATTTCTTCGTCCTGTATGTTTTTGTATGATTAAGGCTCACGCCGAAACGTTACAACTTTGTAATCGTTAAGTAATAAACCTCCTCCCACTTTTTTTCCTAGTTTATATTTTTAAAATATATACACATAGGAGAGACTGACTTATCTGTGTAAATTTTGCAAAGAATATTAAGCAAGGCTATGGATACTTCTAGAACTCACGGTTTCCAGGGATGAGATTAGGGTAAGCATAATTTACAATCGGCTTAGCTAGCCTCCATTTACATTTGAAGTTAAATATGATAACAATAACTGTAAATAGTCTTGTTATACCATACTGGAGAAACGTCAGTATAAGTTATGTATAAAATGCGGACATTCGATGAGTGTAACGCGTTAAACCACTTCTTTCGGAAAAAAGTCACCTCTCTCTCTCTCTCTCTCACTCTCACTCTCTATCTCTCTCTCCCTCTCTTCCCCCCCCCCCCCCTCGCCTTCTGATATGATTGTAGTCAATCAAACACAAAGTCGTCCTTCATACGCAGCCAATCCAAGGTGGCTCTTACAGTCCCCTTCTTGTCCATTCTTAGGGATCGGTGAATGGCGGGTGCACAAGGACGGGTAAACTGTCTGCCAATGTTTTCTCAAGCTCGCAGATATTTTCAACATAGATTTCATCCGCTTTGTGCCTGAATGTGTCCGTTTACCCCAGTATGTAGCAGTTTTCTGCGGTCCGCATTAAGGACGATAGTGGCAGTGGGAATTGTATTTTTCCTTGTCGGCGACCTTGTGGCCACGTTGTGATATGAAGTCCATAAGAGGCTTCGGCCGGCGCGACGGAGCACGTGCTGCGCGGCCAATACCGAATCCAACAGGTGAAAGAGGTAAATTCACCCACTCCCCTACTCCAAATAAAAGAGATCAGCCGATCATGGGTTCCTGGTAACAAGTCGACTTCAGTCCCGCCTTAGTAAAACGATTCTGTTCTAAGCTGTTCTTTGAGTCACTCATTCTGAGTAAAACGATTCTGTTCTAAGCTGTTCTTTGAGTCACTCATTCTGAGTAAAACGATTCTGTTCTAAGCTGTTCTTTGAGTCACTCATTCTGTGTAAAGCCAACGGTCGCTAACGTCCAGACTTCTTCATTGCCCCCAAAATGTCTTATAATTCTAACCATATCAGTTACTTTTCCTGTTCTTTGACACGTCTCCAGCTTTTATTTTCATTTTCTCACGGACTCCATTTCACTATTTTTTTTAAAACTCTAAACAAGTTTTCTTTCCTATCTTCTTGTCCGCATACTTTGTTTTGGGTATGCCAGATCTTATACAACATCATTTGTTTTCTATTCTCGTCAAAGAGCTCATTTATATACTGTCTTGAATTATGATAAGATATTTCTTTACCCAAACACGGCCATTAAATGGCTACAGGAAATATCCATCGTTGATTAGTAGACAATAAATTGCATCGATCATCTGGCTACGAGAGATAGTATTTTCTCAAAACTAGAGGTGAGTCATGAAGAAAGTTAGATAAAGAATATAAAGGAAGATTTTTATGGAGAGAGAAACAGGATGGTATATCATGGAAGGAGTGGGGCAAATTCTTCTTCTGATATATTGATAGGAGAAGGAAACCTACACAGCCGTTTCATTTTGAATTCTTCCTTAGTTTCGGCGCTTTTCACACTAATTCAGTGGACTCACTTGGATCTAGTAATAAAATGGGAACGAGGAACACTATAAAAAAAACAAAAACAAAAAAACTATCGACAAGGATTCCTACCATCGTTACAGAGTACGCGAATCTCTGCCAAGATCTTCTGTGTATCACAAAAAATTTTTTTTTTAAATCTATGTCCCGTGGCAAGTGCATGTCTTAGAGTTGTAATGTGTTAGGGCTTTCACATTTCTAGGCCACTACAGGATTAGAAGTAGAGAATATCACATCTCCTCGTTGTCTTTTTCTCGTAGGAGAATCCCAGGTATCCATTTGTGTTTGTTTGTGGAGACTGTGTTGACTTCAGTTCCGATCGGTCCGAAAAAAATTCAACACGAGTGCGAAATCGAAGCAGGAACCTTCAGATCGGCAGGCGAGTGTGCTAACCACTGAGCCACAGTGGCACATAAATGCCTTTGCAATACAGAGCTGATATCAGCCCTGCACTTTAACAGACTTATAGACTTGTCTAGAGCACAAGGTTACTGCTCTTGAAACCAACACCCTATTTTCCTGTCTACTTTTCTTGAGAAATCTCTATAGGTAAACCATCATGGTATTGCCTACTTTTCTGTTGCCTTAATACAGAATCAGTCATTTCTTTATTCATCTTCTAATTTCTTCACTGACGCTATTCATTCATTTTCTCTGGATGACGTATACCTGTGTTACGTCTATGTCTAATTAGTTTGCATGAAACTCTCTTCTACAGAGAGCGGAACAACAACAACACAACTCCCTAGATCATCAGAGGAAGGGACACGCCTCCTCCTTCAAACAAGTGTTTCGGCCCTATTAAACTCCTGGCACTCTAAAGAGGGAGAAAGGGGTGGGACGGTCCCTTGGGTCATGACTCCCAGGGGCTTGTGGGTTGTTCATATTTTCTTTTTCATTTTGTCCCGGCCTGGGAGTGAACCACGGTCTTCCAGGTGGCAGTGCAGCTTAAAGCCAGTCTAAGCCATGCTGTCACGGGAGAACCAGTCCAGTCATTCGATATGGATTCTTCGATGGATCATAAACGCAGATGTCTATGCCTTTCACACTTTAAGTTTTTATAACGCTGTCTGGAGCGGGAAAGAAATTTTATAACATTTTTATCATAAATTACTGTACATAAGTCTTTATTTTTCACTCTGAACTATTTCTTTCCTATCTTCTTGTCCGCATGCTTTGTTTGGGTATCCCAGATCTTATATTACATTATTTATTTTCTATTCCCGTCAAAGAGTTCATTTGTACAATCTCTTGAATTATGGTAAGATATTTCTTTCCCGAACACAGCCATTAAATGGTTACAGGAAAGCGTTGATAAGTAGACAATATATTGTTCTTTTTTTTCCTTAATACTATCTAGGGGCAATATTCATGATAACGTGCACCCGCTACTTCTATATCATTCGTTCATCCACTCACTCGGCGACAGAAATACTGTAACGGCTTGCAAGACAGTCATATTCAGACTGCAAATCATCTAGTTTATTTATCACTCGGCCTACAAGACGCACGAGCATTTATTCAGTAAAACAATTAAAAGTTGGCTTTCATGCGCTAGTTCCGAATCAAAAACATAGCACGATAAACACAGAACTGAGCGAAGATAATATTCCGATGACCTAGATGGGAATGAATTCGGGCGTAACACTATCATCATGTGTGCAAACTCTCACTTCAACGTTTGAAACTTGCCAATCGGCTGACCAAACCGAATCATCGACTCCTACCCAGCATCACCACAATCTCAGACTAACCAATCAAATGCCTCCACCAATGTCATGCTGTCTAGCCTATAGACAGCTTAGTATGAGCTATAACGAAACCAGGTAACCTTTGTTTTCATCTGTCCAAATATTTCCCCTTCTCCGCTCTCGGCAAAGCTACACTTTGTGGAACCATTTTTTTTCTATGCTTGCTCTGTCTCAATAAAAGATTAATTAATATATAAATATGAAATCGATTTTACGTGAATATTCGTTTCATTGTAAATCACTTACAATAGTACGTACATTGTGCCGTAGCGCAAGCAGTTTGTTCCTTTTCGCTGTTCTCCTTCTTGAAGAATCATACTACGTTTCTTTAAATTCCCTTTATTGGGGAGTCACAAGGAATACTTGCCTTCGTTCCTGTAGGCCCTCAAGGGGAAAGGGCTGAACGGACATTACATGTGTCTGTAAGCGTGCTAAAGGTTGTCATAATGTTGTCAGATCTCTCAGTAACCGTACACAGAAAGCTCTTGTTAGTTCTTGCCATGGTCAGACACTTGTACTAGAAGAACAACATAGGTTAGTGAGCCTTCTGCTACAGTACTTTCTTTGCTTTCACCTCCACTTACCCCTCCCCCCCCCAAGAAAAAAAAACCACGGTGATATCTGCATTATAGGTTTAGAGGCAGGATGTAGTGGCACAAGAGACTTGTATTCATGAGACTTTGACCAACTTTGGTTCGCTGGCCATGATAGTAGTGAAACCTGCTTGTTCTTTCAGTATAGCTTGCGGATTCTCAGATATTTCTTTACATGATGATGCTGATGATGATGATGCCAGAAGAGAATGTGCTATAATACTTTCTTGCTTCTACTATTATGAAACGAAAACTAAATTTTAATGTTGATGATTTCTGCTGCAGGTATGGCAGTGCTTCTGATGACTTATCTGGCATCTGCTTTCGGACAGTTCCATGCTGGTAAGTATCATCGTGACCTCTTTTCTCAATATTGCCAGCTCTGACATCATAGGCAAAGTATCTCCGGAACCATAGCCCCCAAGCATGTCCAACATTATAGCTCCAAGCATCTCCAACATCACAGTCCCAAGCATGTCCAACATCATAGCTCCAAGCATCTCCAACATCACAGTCCCAAGCATGTCCAACATCATTGTTACAAGCATGTCCAACATCACAGTTGCAAGCATCTCCAACAACATAGTTCCACGTATGTCCAACATCATAGCTCCAAGCATGTCCAACATCATAGTTACAAGCATCTCCAACAACTTAGTTCCAATCATGTCCAACATCATAGCTCCAAGCATCTCCAACATCACAGTCCCAAGCATGTCCAACATCATAGCTCCAAGCATCTCCAACATCACAGTCCCAAGCATGTCCAACATCATAGCTCCAAGCATCTCCAACAACTTAGTTCCAATCATGTCCAACATCATAGCTCCAAGCATCTCCAACATCACAGTCCCAAGCATGTCCAACATCATAGCTCCAAGCATCTCCAACATCACAGTCCCAAGCATGTCCAACATCATTGTTACAAGCATGTCCAACATCACAGTTGCAAGCATCTCCAACAACATAGCTCCAAGCATGTCCAACATCACAGCTCCGATATTAGAATTCCAAGCATTTTCGGCATCATAATCAAAACCATCTTCAACATCACACCTCACGCATACCTGATATCGCAACCCCAAAACATCTTCAATATTATAACCCCAAGCATCTCAGACACCATAATCCTCACCATTATCCCAGGACAGCACCACAAGGTATTCGCAAATGAAGAAAGAAAATAAAAAAACATGTTAGCAGAATTTGAAAGACATGACAGCAGTCCATACATTATTCAGCAAGATCGTGTTTACTGGGCATAAAAATAATCATCTTACTGAACTGCCCCATCGTTCAGAGAAAGATGATAAGGCGGAATGATATCCAGTCCAAACCCGAAATCAGCAACTGTTGCTTTTAACCAAATCGTTGCTCATTAAGCATTGAGTGCTACATTGATACATGTTCCACTTCATGTGGCTTAGATCTAATATATGGGCATAGATCTAATATTATAGGCATATGTCTAATATTATAGGCATAGGTCTAATATAATAGGCATAGGTCTAATATAATAGGCATAGGTCTAATATAATAGGCATAGGTCTAATATAATAGGCATAGGTCTAATATAAATGGCATAGGTCTAATATTATAGGCATAGATCTAGAGTATGTTGCGGCTTCTCTTTCTCTAGAATTTTCTGACTGAGATCAAGCTAATTAATTTCTGATATTTTGACTGAGTTTCCCAGAATTAACATTGTATCACGTTGGGGTGAGGGTATTCATTATGGGCAGTTTGCCATGGGAGATAAGCTGTCTCCTCTCATACATGACAGGAAGAAGTTAGTGTTATCTTTCCTTGAATCATGATATCCGATAACAAATTGGTAAATAAAGGCATGTGAAATGTTGTGAGATAGTGCTTCCCATCCCTTCTTTTCATAAAGTGGACCCAAGGAAACAACCAAACTTCGTCGTGGCCTTCCCACCCTTTTTCCTGTACTCCCCAGCCACCCGGGCGTCAGATTAATTACCTTCACACATTTCTAATCTTATGCATAAGCCAGGCTATTACACGGACTTCCCACGTGACTTTTCGCAGGTAACCAGGGGTCGATGGATCTCAGATTTTAAAACTTTGATATAAAAGGTAAACAGTTTTTTAAACAGCAAAGAAATTTGTTATTAATCGATGTTCTGTGTACTGTAGTTGAAGTTAC
Source organism: Achatina immaculata (assembly GCA_009760885.1). Classification (NCBI taxonomy): domain Eukaryota; kingdom Metazoa; phylum Mollusca; class Gastropoda; order Stylommatophora; family Achatinidae; genus Lissachatina; species Lissachatina immaculata. The sequence continues at coordinate 71,279,107 of CM019716.1, read as the reverse complement.
GTAGTGGTTATATTGCATAGCTCTGAAAGCTACATAGACCAGAATGGTGATACCAGAAAAGAAGTTACAATTAGATGTGCAAAAGCAGCATTGACCTTCAAGAATCTTGAGAACATATGGCACTCTAAAATTAGAAGCACAAAAACCAAGTTAAGATTATTCGGTTCAAATATAATACCCATCCTCATTCGTGCATGCGAAAGCTGGAAATCAAATAAAGAAATAGACAAGAAATTAGACTCTTTTGAAAACAAACGTCTAAGGAAAATACTCGGTAGAAAGTGGAACAAATTTAAGAAAAATGCAGAGATAAGACAGATGAGCAAACAACAACCTGCTCATGGGTGATCAGAAAAAGAATATGGAAATATTTCAGTCATGTGATGAGAAGAAACGATCAGAGAATCCCAAAACAAGCTATCAAGTGGAACATAACAGGCCGAAGAAAAAGAAGTCGACCACGCGAAACTCTAATGAGGATATTGTCAAGAGAGGCCAGCTTAGTGGACATAAGATCCCTTGATGAGGTTGAAAAGCTCGCCAAAAACAGGAAAACTTGGCAAACTACCTTGCGTGCCTCATGTAACGTTTAACGGCACGGGAAGGATATAAGAAGAAGTGGTTAAAGAGTTAGTTTTTTAAGTGTGTGGGTTACGGACGGGCACCTGACGCGCTCCAGTGAACTCAACTAAAAACCATCTATCAGATATTTGCTCCAAGGAGCACAGACAACAAGAAAAAGTATGTCCACCAGCAGAAACTGAATTTGTGATATGTCTTGACATGCCTTGTCTTTTATCTCCCTATAACAGCGAGCTGGTGATCTTTGCAGCCGATGCCGTGAAGGTGTTGCGGTGCAGCACCTTAAGGCGTGGGAGCGGGTTATGGCAGCTGCTTTTTCAGTCCTTGAGTACAGGTAAAAAGCAGGGGGTGTGCAATGCCTCTTTAGCAGACTCCACCACCATGGGGACTATGGCGATCCCTGCCCCGTTAGTCAGGCTAGGCCTGTTACTGGGGGTACCACGGAGAAGTGGGACAGGGTCTTGGTCAGCTATGGTTCTCTAACCCTGACGCTAGCATATCAGCTAAGGGTCGCTGATTGCCTCATCGGATAAGAAAAGTCTACGAGGGAGTAAAAAACGCAACCGGAAATCAATGGACATAGCACTGAAAAATATATGAAAAAACTCGAGGTCAGTCAAAAAGTCTTTTCATATTTTTTCATTGCTTAAGTTCTTAGATTTGATGTTACTTTTTTACTTGCCCTCGTGTATTAAATATGAGACTAATTTTGATCCATTGCTGTGTTTCTACGTTTATTCTCAAACAGCGAACGGTTACACTAGATTTTAGACAGATCTCAATAATAAACTATTGTTGATTGGCTAAAAACCTGCATCATCCATCCATATCATTGGTCAGGTACCGATAACAAATCAGTCAGCCTCCAGTCCCCCGTGCGTCATTTTGTGAGACAGCAGGGAGTCGCGTTAACGCAGTGTATTAGTCACTAGCTCGCCGTTCAGGTGACCAGGTTTCGATTTTAACTCCCCTACAGTGGCCGTCAAACCGTGGCTCGCTAAAGAAAATTCATAAGTTCACCCAGCCTCAAGAAAAAAAAATTGGAAGAAAGAGGAATGACGCAGCTAGCTACGGAGTGCGTGCTGATGGAGTTACTAGTTGGCAGTTTCTGGTGAACTTATGACGAGACAGCAGAGAGCACTTATAATGTGGCCGTGCGTGCAATCACGCTGATTAACAGTTCATATGTTTACCTGATGCAGGACAGGAACACAGTTTTCAACTCCTTTGTCTGCTGCCATTCTATATATGGTGCCCTGGTTGTGTGCTGCGGTACTCATTTCTCTTTCTACAACCCTCTACCAGGTTGCCTTTCATCTCTTTCTCTCTTCCCCAGGTGTACATCGCATGGCCGGTTATTGACTTGGTGAAGCTAAATTTAAGATCGTTGACTGAATGGGACATATTTAATCCCTGAGTGTAAGTTCCGCTATGAAACATATGCCTGGCAAGAAAATGCTGTCAGAATGTTAAAACAGCTATTAAATAAAGGGCATATTGAGTTAGCTGCCCTTGTTTTATTGTGACAGGTGCAGACAAATACAAAGGGGGAGCAACTGGCGCTCATCTGTTAGTATCTGCTCTCTATTCCCTAACAAACTGAACTCTAACACCATAAAAAATTACATAATAACGTGGAGGTAATCTGTAGCATTATTCTTTCATCTACTTTTACAGATTTCTGTACTTTCATATTGTAATTTCAATAACTGTTTCACAAACAGCAATAAGTAAACCTTTAATGGAATAGTTTTATTTTCTTCCTTTATAATCTGTCTGTCTGTCTGTCTACCTATCTATATGTCTGTCTGTCTCTCTACCTATCTATATGTCTGTCTGTCTCTCTATCTATTTATATGTCTGTCTGTCTCTGTACCTGTCTGTCTCTCTATCTATTTATATGTCTGTCTGTTTCTGTACCTGTCTGTCTGTCTCTCTCTATATTTATATTTCTGTCTCTCTACCTATCTGTCTGTCTCTCTATCTATTTATGTCTGTATTTCTCTCTATCTGTCTGTCTCTCTACCTATCTATATGTCTATCTATCTATCTATTTGTATGTCTGTCTGTCTCCCTACCTGTCTGTCTGTCTATCTATTTATATGTCTGTCTCTCTACCTATCTATATGTCTGTCTATCTATTTGTATGTATGTCTGTCTGTCTGTCTCAAGGTTCTTGCCAAAAAGTGTAGGATATCGTGTCCTCCCATAACCATCTATTCCTTGTGCATCTCAACAGGCTTGTCACCGAACATGTTCCGTCGCTGGCGCCAAACCATCAAACATCTTTTCTCTCTCTGTCTACCTCTGTCTCTCTCACCTTCAGTCCTATTGCTATTAGGTGCTCTGGCTCACTTCCCCTTCAAACATGCTCCACAAATTTAGATTGTCGTTTTCTGATCTTCCTTATAATTTCCCTTGTTTCTTGTGCCTCTTTCAGAACTTCCTAGTTCTTTTTTCTCGCTGTCCATGGTGCCTTCAGCATTTTATTCTTAAGGACCAGATTTCAGCTGTTTTCAGTCTTATTTGTATTTTTTTACTGACTGTCCAGGCTTCGCGTCCAATAGAACAGGATCGGTTCGGTATAACACTGTAGCACTCCCTTCCTGTGATGGTGATGGCAAAGTACAAGTGGATAAATTTATGGAGGTTACTGAACTGAAGTACGATGTCAACCTGTGATTATTTTTGTGGTTATCCATCAAGGTCTTATTGTTTTCAATACTATGCCATAAGTTGTACCCAATGCCAAATCCTTTAAAGCCACTTTTATGTAAAAGTTATTTATTTAATTGTTGTTTCCGTAGACCTGTATGTTCAAGATATATGCAGGACACCATATGTGTATGTTTGTGTGTAAGAATTGCCACAGCTTGATTTCTGGCAAGGGAATTTGTCTTCTGTACGTTTCTTGACGTATGGAAAACCTACTAGTGTTTGTTGATGACTAAGTTCCTGTTATTGTTTCATCAACCAGGAACTGTGAGAATAATGCTCTATATAGCCGATGAGTTAAAAGTGTTGGGGTAAATAGATTTCAGTGGCTATTTTTTTTTTTTTTGTTTCCCTGACTAGAGTAGACTCCACATTCTTCTCTTCTTCTTCTTCTTCTTCTACTTTCTTCTTCTTCTTCTTCTTCTTCTCAAATATCCCTGGAACGACGACCTTGTGTTCACTGCAGCCGATGCGGTGGAGATGTTGAAGCACAGCAACGTGTAGGCTGCGGACATGACAGCTATTTTTTTTCTTCAATCCCTGAGTGCCGCTCAAAATCAAGGGGTGTCCAATACTTCTTCAGCAGACTCCACCACCAAAGGGACTATAGGAATCCCTACCCCGATAGCCAGACCAGGTCCATTACTGGGGGGAACCAGCAGAGAGATGGAACAGGGTCTTGGTCAGCTATAGTTACCCAGTCCTGACGATAGCATGTCAGCTATGGGTCGCTGATTGCCTAAATCGCACAGCATCTTTGCCCCCAGTCTGCGTTTGATAGATGTTGTGTCAGCTAAAAGTTTACCTCACTGTCAAAGACTGAAACGAAATCATTGTATAGTTAAAATATACTAAGTACCAAGAATCTGCTATATTTTCATACAATGGATGCTATATGGTGCTAAATGAATGCTATAATGCTATATGAAAATATGGCAGATTCCTGGTACTTGGTATATTTTAAATATACAATGATTTCCTTTACGTATTGGAAAAAAAATAATAAAAAATGTTTAGAAAATATAGAAAATGTATAGAAAATATAGTAAAAAAAAAATAATGATTTCCTTTACTTATTAGAAGAAAAAAACTGCTATGGTAGAAATTGTGTTGAATTATCTGGTACAAAGGGAAAAATCGAGAGTTACCCACAATATAGTGACAGATCGCAGTATAAAAACAAAACAAACTTCTTTAGACGTGAGAGGAATTTTTTTTGTTTGTTTGTAAATGATCAGGGAATCGAACCTCCCATTCCCGTGGGACGAACTACTGCCTGATCACACATTTCTTTCCATTCCTAATACAGAAATGTGGACATGCCATAAATATTAAGAAACTATTGTTCCATTGAAAAGAAAAAGAAATTTGGCTTGTACTTGATTTGATCTGCGTCTTTGTCTAATGTTCTATAATTTAGATCAAGGGTTCTCAGACCCTTTTGCTGCACGGCCAACATTTAAAAGTCAAACATTTTTGCGGCCCACTAATAAAGTGCTTTATATTTGCAAGGTATAAATCTAATTTTATAAAGTATTATGTAATATTTTCTCTACATGTTAACTGCATATTTATTGCTACACAAAAGTTCTTTTCATTTACCTTAAAGAAAAGGTGTTATCGAGTTATTTTTGGCTGGATTAAAACAATTGCTTGAATTATATTTCAATTCTGCTCTCTCACACAATCTAAGCCGAGTGTTCTCTAAAATTACATGGTAAAACTGCACGTTTTCAGCAACACTGCCAGAAAGACGCCGGTGTCGCACTTCAAAAGCCATGCCGTCTTTTTATGTATGTCACATTTCTGTTTGATGCTGGAAGAAACGCTGTCTGGACCAATCTTTCTCCAATAGCCGCACTGCGGACACACTAATAAAGCGACCTACAATTCTGCGGCTTGCATCCGTACAGTCTGCCCCTAAGGCTTATGCATTGCGTGACAATCGCGGAATAATTTTTATATTGTATTTACTTTTTTTGTCCCTTTGTTTTTGCTGCTTTGAGACTTCAGCGCGACCCACAATAGTCCCTGTCAGGGCCCACCTTTGGGCCGCGTCCCATTTGTTGAGAACCACTGGTCTAGATCTAAACCACATCTTTGTAACTTTTCTACTTTCGAATGGCGTGTCCTAGAAACTAGGAAATAGTTCTGCTATCGTTGAAGATCTCATTCTTAGCGTGAACTTCTGGACTGAAATTTATGGGGTCGTGCGAGAAAGCTGAACGTGAACTTCTGGCGAAATACGAGTCGTCTGTTGAAGGACTTGTTCAGAAACAGGCGCCCAGAAAGCTGGTGAATTTCCCCCCTCAATCGGTCCTCATTAGTGGATCAACTTTTCAACGCGTTATGAGACAGTGGGGGGAAATTCTGTGAAACTAGTGGCCACATTTTTGTTGCGATGAAAACTTTAGCGTTCTTGCTGTTATCACTTCAGACTGAAGAATGTGGAAGTGGCACAGTGGTACTTCAGAGAATGTTGTAGAACTCTATTTGCACATACCAAAGCTGGGTACACTTCCTTCAGGTGAAAAGTTGACGAAAATTGAAGTGAATCTAAGACCGACAATAAAGCGAGCGCATGCTTCATTAGCTTCAGGTGTGAACTTCGTTATTTTGAATTGGTAGTTCAGTACGAAACACATACATTTGTAAAAGGAGGACTATAGACTTTCTTGTTTGGGATAATTTTAATTTTCATCAGTATTTTCAATATTCCATTTTCAGCAAAGAAACTTCAATAGCTGGATTTTTTTCCATATCATATATTCATATATGATTATATTATATTATTATAGTTCTAGAAGCAACACAGTAAGCGAGGAAATTAAAATCAGAGCATAGATAGGGATAAAATATACTTTGCCTTGCAACACTTGTTAAAATCCAAACGTGTCCCAAAACACCAAAATGACAATCTACAAAACTATAATAAGACTAGCCGTCATGTATGGATCAGAAACATGGAATACAACAAAGAAAGATGAGCAGCAAATGCAGATCTTTGAGAACAAGATCCTAAGAAGAATCTTTGGGCCCGTAAAGGATACCAACAGTGGAGAATGGAGAACTATAAAGAACACTGAACTGAACAACTTATTTAAATCCGAACGAATGATAAATGTCTTCAAATTGAACAGACTTCACTGGCTGGGCCATATAGAAAAAATGGAAGGGAACAGACAAGCGAAAATGATGTATGAACAAAAATGAGTGAAACAAGACCAAGGGGTAAATCAAGACAGAGATGGAAAGACAACTTAGAAGAGGATATAAAAAATTGGTGTCACCAACTGGAGAGAGAAGATTAGGAATAGAGAGGAATGGAGGCCAACTTTATCTATATCAATGAGCCTTAATGGCTCTGAAAGCTCAAGAAGAAGAAGATATATTTCGCAGGGTGAAATTTTATTTTTTTTTATTACAATGGAAAGAATGACAACTAGTGTTTCTTGATCGTTGGAATTTGTAACAAAATACATATTCGAAATATGAAGTCAGAAAAGAAGTTTTCTTATGTCTTATCTTATCCACGTTTTATCTTATCTTGTCGTATCATGTCCCATCTTGTCTTGTCCTATTTTGTCTTATACAATTTTGTCGTGTGTAACCTTGCCTTGTACTATTTTATTTTGTCCCATCTCATCTTTTTGTATTTTGCCTTGTTTTATCTTTTTTTAACTTGCCTAGTCCTATCATATCTTGTCTTATCTCTTTCCTTGTCTTGTCCTATCTTATCTTGTCTTATCTCTTTCCACTGTTGCCTTATCCTGTCTTATTTTGTCTTCTCTCTTTCCTCTCTTGGAGTGTCTTGTCTTATCTTATCTCTTTCCTCACTTGTCATATCCTGTCTTATCTTGTCCTATGTCTTTCCTATCTTGTCTTATTCTATCTCGTCTTGTCCTATCTCTTTCCTCTCTTGTCTTGTTCTATCATACTTTATCCTTTCTTTCTTTTCTATCTTGTCTTATCCTGAATTCTAGTATCTTATCTTTTCTTTGTTGTCTTCTCATATCTTATCTGATCTTTTTCTGCCTCTTTCCTCTCTTGTTTTATCTCGTCCTTTCTTTCTTTTCTATCTTGTCTTAACGTGTCTTCTGTTATCTTGTCCTGTTCTTTCATTTCTCCTCTTGTCTTTCTTTCCTGTCTTGTCTTGTTCTCCCCTACCGTGTATTATCTTGCCTTGTCGTATCTGTTTACTTCTTCCCTTCTTTTTTGCAGGGCTACTGGGTCAACCTGACTTCCTGGGGTTTATAAGAGGTTGCGTTTCATATAAGCGGATACTCGGGGCATCTGTTATTCTCTCCTTCCATCTGTTGCATGGATGTTCTCTCTATCTGCTTCCGTTTATTCTTAGTGCGATTATTTCCTGTGGTAATCCGCCTGCGGTATATTGTCTGCCATTGAAGGTACCATTATTCTCTATTATGAAACATATCATGTAATATTTCTCTCAATACCGTTATTACAACTGTCGATCCCCACGACTTTGTTTAAAGTGTTGGATTATGATTATTTTTTTTCTTTATGTTGTATGAAATGATCTCTTTATTTATAGTGCGGTACCTCATTTAACCGATACTGACCATATCACCCTCTAGTGTGCTGACAGGTCAAGGAAAATATAGGCACTAACACCATATCCCTATGGGCCTTTAAGGCATGACAGGGTTACCCCTACTTCATTTAACCACATGCTTTCTTTCCGTGTTATGGAATTAGAGCATTGGAAAAAATAACGACGAGGCCCAGGGAGGCAAGAGAAAAACGAGGTGGTAGAAAATATACACACGTATCTACACAGAAGATAAGCTAAACACAATGAAAGGTGCCTAAAATAATACCACTATGACTTGTACTTGTACGAACTCCCTGTAACTGCAAGCTGGTGTTCTTTGCAGCCGATGCTGTGAAGAGCGGGTTATGGCAGCTATCTTTTCAGTCCCGGAGTACAGCTAAAAAGCAAGGGGTGTGCAGTGCTTCTTTAGCAGACTCCACCACCATGGGGACTATGGTAATCTCTGCCCCGTTAGCCAGGCTAAGCCTGTTACTGGGGGTACCACGGAGAGGAGGGACAGGATCTTGGTCAGCTATGGTTCGCTAACCCTGACCCTAGCATATCAGCTCTGGGTCGGTGATTCCCTCATCGGACAGTCGTCTTCATCTCCGATACCACTATGAAAATATTCACTAATAACAAAACATGCTGCCTAAGATAATTATGTCTTGAAAGGTAGAATTCTTCTCATGTTTTCTCCGGATACACAAGAAAACGGGACGACTGCTGATGGCTGGCCTTTTTTTTTTTTTAGGGTGTAATAGACCAGGAGCAGTAATAACTTCAGATGGGAAATGCAGAACAGAAATTAGGAACAGACTAGGCCAAGCAAAGACTACATTTCAGAGAATGAGAAACATATTAGCTAACACATCCTTATCAATGAATGTTAGAAAACGAGTCCTAAAATGCTATATTGAACCTATCTTGTTATATGAAAGTGAATCAAGGACAATAGGCAGGTCTGCACAAAAATTATTGGAAGCAGCAGAAATGTGGTTTATTAGAAGAATGTTGCGAATCCCCTAGACAGCAAAAATAACTAATGAAGAGTGTATGAGAAGAGCTGGAGAGACAAAAAACCTTGTCAAAAAGATAAGAGAGAGACAATGTACTTTCATAGGACATGCATTGAGAAGAAGGGGCATTGAAAATTTTATAACAACAGGAAAAATAGGAAGATAAAGAGGAAGACCGAGAAATGATACTGGACAGTCTGACGGGATGGTGTGAGAGGAGATCACCAACTGAGCTGATGGCCTGCATGAAGGATAGTGTACTCTGGAGAAGCATAATAGCCAACGCAAGTCGGCACGGCACATGATGATGATGATGTAATAGACCAAAAGCTCGTGCGAAGTTCCTCTTGTTCGTGAACTTCATATGATGCCCTGCTTTTCATTCACTCACAGTTACGTGTATAGTGCCATAGAGAGTACCTTTCTCATCAGCTGAACAGATATTTTCCCACATTGAGGGCTGTTTTCCCCCAGGACTTGTTTCACATACCCATTTCTACAGATAGGTGGTCAAGAGAACTTCTGGTAGCGGCTAATATTTTCCCCAGCACTTATGTATCCGATAGCTAGTTCTACAGCCGTGTCAGACAAGAGAACTCTGGTGGCGGCTACTGTTTTCCCCGGGAATTTTGTGTCAAATAATAACTATTTCTTCAGCTAGATCGACAAGAGAACTGGTAGCGGCTACAAGCTTTGCGATTCACTCATAGCCCTCTCAGCGCATGGAGTTCTCCGTAAACTCTATCAGGACGGAGACGTCAATCCACGTCACACGTTCTGTCACGGCCTGTTTGATCGAAGATCTGTCAGGAAGTGAAGTTAGGTCTTGTCCTGTCTCTTTCATCTCTTGTCTTGTTCAATCTTATCTTGCCCGTCTTTCCTCTCTTGTCTTGTTCTGTCTTTTCTTGTCCTGTCTCTTTCCTATCGTGTCTTGTTCTATCTTATATTTGGCTATAGTTTGCCAAAATGGATCACAAGGGGTCGTCTTTTGGTCCACTCTCATAGAACTGAGTGACTGTGTGGAAAGTGTCCCTGGCATTTCCTACAGCTGGAATTTAACTTATCCAGAAGTAGCATTCCATATTTTAACATTCACGTTCCTTATCCTGATTCTTCCTCCTGACTTAAATTATTCATTCTTTGCCCCTAATACAAACCGCTTAGGACAGGACATTATAGAAGGAACGACCCCCTAACATTTTAAGAAGAAATTAATCTCATTTTATGGAATGCAAGATAGAATGAGCCAATTTATCCAAACATATACCACTTGAAACGAACATTTGCCATTTCTTCCTATCTCCCCAACTACACCATGGGGATCCTTGTTTACTCACGCACTAAGGACCTTTCTTATTTTCCTTCTCACGAAGCAAACGCGTATTATTGGAAGGTTCGACTAGACAAGAGAAAGGTCTGGAACGAGAGAAAATGAAAGGTCAATCGACTTCTGAAGGTCAAGCTCACCTTTCAACACCTGCAAAAGTGGAGATAACTTTACAGACATTTACCTCCCTTATCTTTCATAACTTTCGGGGGGCTTATAATTCAAGTATGCATGGACCTCTCGGTTTACGAGTTGTTCGTGCAACGGGACTTCATAAAAACGAGAGAGGGCGCACTAGCTGTTGTGTAAACGTAATACCAGAACAACAGTGCCATCACTGGTATGGTGTACAGTTACTACTTTTTATATTAAAATCTGTTCACTTACCACTACTTTCAGTGTTATATTATATTTACACGTATTTATTATAAAGGTAAGGTAAAATGCTCGTTTCCATGCCATTAAGGCAACGTTAAAAGTTCAAAATTCAGACTCTGGCTTCACTGCATTCGGGACAACCCCATATATGCTCTGCCGCATGCCGCAGCTTCCATCCAAGAGTATGTTTGCTGATAGTTCCTGTCATTGTTGGTTGTTTACGATGCGTTTTCTGCCACACAATTCGGATTTCCTGCCAGCACCTTTAATTTGTCCTAGCTCCAGCAGCCTCTTCACATCTACATTGTTCTTCCATTCCCGCTTGTCATTCTCCTGCAGTCTGTCCATTATAGCCTTAGCAATGTCCCCACTGTCCATTGTCAGTCTGCCATTTATCATTGCCTGTCCAGCATGTCTGTCTGCCACATCATTGCCATGTACTCACATATGACCTGGACAGTAAAGCCACGTTAGGCTTGTCACAGCTGACTGGCTTTACAGATGAACCCAATCTTTTCCAAGCAAATTCTTCTCAATCTTACGAAGCATATTCTGTGAATCCGTCACAATGACACCATTAACCACCTCGTGGGCAACTAAACCTTTCACTGTCGCCGACCCAGCCTCATTTTCAATTCGCATGCTTGATCTGCTGACTTCAAAGGCTCCCGAACCCTGTGCCACTACTCTTCCATTTCGGTAGGCCACAAAACCCCAACCACTTTTGCTTCTCCGAGTCACTGAGCTTTCTGCTTGATATGCTGAGTGTGAGGTCTAAACACGGTCACGTTTAGGTAAAAGCATACATCAGGGTTGCTGGCATAGGGAAAGCACATCAAACGGGGCAGATCCTGGATGGCTGGGGGGCTGGCGAGGGGGAAGGGGGAGAGAAGCGGATACAATAAAGTCAATTTGCAATGTAGATGTGATGAAAATGTTGATGACTGGTTACGGGTACAGGACCGACCTCAGCTAACAAAAGTTAGAAGGGCCGTGAATGTAGAGACTGGAAGGAGCAGTTGAACTTTGGGTTCAGGATCTCATCCACCATCAATGTGGGTCTTCCGACACGGTATATATTAAGGCTTATTTGGGGATACGGTGTTAGGTTCCTACTTCCAAGATCTTCGGCATATGAAAGTCTGATGTGGTCAGTATCACGCCTGGCCGCATTTCTTATCTTATATCCTTCCCGGAGGAGGTCAACGAATTTGTATACCTTGGCAGCAGAGTAGTACAAAATGGAGACAGCACAGAGGACATCAACAGCAGACTTACTAGAGCAAACCAAGCTTTTGCAGTGCTACAGACTATATGGAAATAAAAAAAACTAAGTATAAACATGACAATCAGGATATTTAAGAGTAATATTCTAAGTGTACTACTCTATGGAAGTGAATGCTTGAAAATCACCAAAACCATTAAAAAAAAACAAGTTCAATTCTTTCCAGACTAAATGTTTACGAAGAATTAAAAAAATATTTTGGCCAAAAACCATAAGAAATAACATCTTATTGCCAGAAATGCAGATGAAGCCACTGACAACAATTATTGAGGAAATACGCTGGCGATGGTTGGGACATGTGCTCCGAATGGCTGACAACTCACTACCAAAAATAGCACTAAGATGGACACCACAGGGGAACAGAAGTAAGGGTAGACCAAAAGAGACATGGAGAAGAACAACAGAAAGGATGTTGAGCAATAGAGGGCTCACCTGGGCAAGAGCAGAAAAAAAGGCAAAGGACAGGCATTTGTGAAAAACCCTTGCGGAAGCCCCATGTGCCCTGGGCACTTAAGGTTCAGAAAGAGAGAGAGATCCTTCCCGTGCCGTTAAACGTCACATAGGGCTCGCAAAGTAGTTCGCCAATTTTTCCTGTCTTCGGCGAGTCTTTCAACCTCATCAAAGGATTTTATGCCTGTTAATTTGGCCTCTCTTAACAATGTCCACTTCAGAGTTTCACGCGGTCTGCCTCTTTTTCTTTGGCCTGTTGTGTTCCACTTGATAGCTTGTTTTGGGATTCTCTGATCATTTCTTCTCATCAAGTGACCAACATATGTCCATCTCCTTTCCCTGATCACCCATGAGACTGGTTGTTGTTCAGTCATCTGTCTTATCTCTGCATTGTTCTTGAATTCGTTCTACTTGATGCCGAGTATTTTCCTTATGCATTAGTTTTTAGAAGAGTCTAATTTCTTGCGCTTGGCCGCATTTACCTTCCCAGAAATCTCTGGTACCCAATTTTAGAGGCTGGGTGGACCCCAGGGCCTTTTTCTTGTAGTGGTACCAGAAAAACAACTAAAAATCCTTTCTTGTAGTGGTACCAGAAAAACAACAAAAAATCCTTTCTTGTAGTGGTACCAGAAAAACAACAAAAAATCCTTTCTTGTAGTGGTACCAGAAAAACAACAAAAAATCCTTTCTTGTAGTGGTACCAGAAAAACAACAAAAAATCCTTTCTTGTAGTGGTAGCAGAAAAAGAACAAAAAATCCTTTCTTGTAGTGGTACCAGAAAAAGAACAAAAAATCCTTTCTTGTAGTGGTACCAGAAAAACAACAAAAAATCCTTTCTTGTAGTGGTAGCAGAAAAACAACAACAAAATCCCCACTGCGGGACTTGAACCACCGGATTAGTAGCGTCTAACCACACAGCCAACCAGGTCGCCATCTAATTATTATACAATATATTACATGTGGGTACATTGTCCGTGTATATAACGTGTAATTATTGAGGTTTCATGTCCTAAACGTGACTGGTTCAGTTGTCCGAAGAGAGTTTGGACAGTTTGTATAATATAAGAGGTTTGTGTTTTACCAGCAGATAAAAAGTTGAAGATGACCCGGTTATGCCACAGAGATACCCATGGGATACAGTGTTAGTGTTCATATTTACCTTGACCTGTCAGCACACTACAGGTCAGCATCACACCTGGTCGCCTTTCTTTCCCTACCTCCAAAAGAAGCCAGGTACCTATTTCCACAGGTGGGGGTGACTGGGAGCGCCTCCGGCCGGGTTCGAACCACCAACCTTCACCATAAGAGACTAGTGCAATAACCACGTCACCACTTATGCAGCCCTTAATTGCGAGTGTTATACTGGAATATATAGAACGGTGCTCTACTGCACATCGTTTCTGAATAAACATAATCTCTCTCTCCCTCTCTCTTTCTCTCTCTCTCTCTCTCTAATACAGCTGGGCTTGATGATATTAGTAATAAGATCTTACGTTATGCTGCACCTGTCATTTCACATACACTAACGTATATTTACAATCAGTGCATTGCAAAATGTTATTTCCCTGAGGCTTTTAAAACTGCTAAGGTGTATCCTCGCTTTAAATCTGGCTCATCTAACAATCTTACCAACTATAGACCAATATCCATATTATCGTCATTATCAAAACCACTCGAAAAACACATACGCAAAATAACTCTACGACACATGCAAGAGAACAATTTACTCATAGACAGTCAGTCAGGTTTTAGACCCAATCATTCCTGCCACACAGCTCTAACCAAAATGACAGAAAACTGGATTAGTAAACATAAATGACGACAGACTATGTGGTGCCATCTTTGTCGACTTTAAAAAAGCATTTGATATGACTGACCACGATATTCTTGTAAGAAAAATAAAAACTTATAAATTGCACCCTGACCTAATTAAATTAATTGCATCGTTTCTTTCAGACAGACAAGATGTAGTATTCTTCAACAATTCTCTATCAAATTCTGCTGAAGTTGACACTGGTGTTCCGCAGTGTTCTATTCTAGCCCCGTTGCTCTTTGCTATCTATATCAATGATCTTCCACTTCATCTTAAACACTCTTCTTGTGACCTTTTTGCAGATGATTGCACAGTCTACACCAGTGACTACGATTGTATTAATCTTGAATAAACTCTTCAGGCCGAGTTATACAATTTAATTAGATGGAGCAAAAATAATGGCATGATTATAAACACCGATAAAACAAAATCAGTCCTCATAACAACAAGACAGAAACTACAAAACGCAACAAAAACACTTCAGCTCTGTACAGAAACATCACAGACAGAAAACGTTAGCGAGCACAAAACACTAGGTCTTATTATTGACCAACATCTGACCTGGAACTCTCATGTGCAATGTCTAACAAAACTCATCGCACAAAAAGTATACCAGTTAGCCAAAATTAAGCACTTCATCGATCAAGACACAAGGAAGACATACTACATAGCTCATATACAAACACATTTAGACTATTGCTCAACAGTTTGGGATGGTTGCTCAGTGTCAAATACAAAGAGGCTTTGCTCACTCCAAAAGCGAGCAGTAAAGCTTATTAGTGACAAAGATCAAGCACAAACAACTAACCAGCACAAACGTATCAAAATACTGCCTCTTAAGAACAGGTTCCTCTTCAACAAAGCCAAGTTAGTACATCAAATTCTTTCACGGAATGCCCCGCCTTATCTATGGAACCTGTTTAAATTTAGCCAAAGTGCAGCCAATGCTTGAACAACATATGTCTTCCAATACCTAGACTTGATCTTTACAAGAAAAGCTTTAGTTATTCTGTTGCTCATCTTTGGAAGAGCCTCCCATCTTGTATAAAAAATATAAATTATACTCCTTCCTACAACTACAAGCTTTCCCAATATCTACTTGATGTCGACTACATGCTTCCATGAATTATAAAACTTAAAAATTATCTTAAACTGCTCTTACAGACACCGAATACAATTAATTGTTTTCTGAATAGTCTCGAAAATTTTGTGTAGTAGATAGTCATTTATAATGTATGTAGTTACTTCTGTACTGAGTAAATGTTTAAGAGCGAAACGTAAATGTTATATTTTATTTTATGTCTCTCAGCTTATGTTAATATTATATATTGTTAATTATGTTTGTTACATGAACAGCTTATTTGTAGAATGTCTGGAATAGAGTGAAAGATGTATGATAAAGGGCAGAATGTCAGACGGGCCTGCGTGCCCAATTCTTAATCTTTTGAAATAAAGATCAATCAATCAATCAATATCTGTCTGAACCTTAAGTGCTCAAGGCATATGGAGCTTCCACAAGGAAATTTTATTTGAATAAAGACAACAGCCAATGGTTTAAAGCAGGCTTTCATGTTGGCATTGAGAATATGTCATCACGGTCTTAGGTAGTAATACTAACAAAAGCAAAAGTAAACAACTCAAAGATGACTTAGAGGTTAGGTCTTTATTGTCTCCCATTGTAAACGATTTCATGTGTTCAGATTTTAACGTTACAACCAAGAACATTTCCCCAAACTTGTCCTACATCATACTTCGGCTGACATGTTCGCCTACCTCGCATTAATTAATAGTACACTTTTACATACTGTCATCTGCCAAAGGGTACATAATGGGAAAAAGAAAGGGAGGAAGACCAAGGCGCAGACGGCTGCAAGACATCGTTGATGATCTGCGAATGGACGCATCAGCAGCAGGGCATCTTCCTTACAACCGAGAGGCCTACAGGAGAGCTGTTAGGGAGGCAAAGTTCCACAAGAGACATGCAAATGACTGATTGATTGAGTTACATCTGTCCCACAATTCTTTTTATTTTTGTTTTTCTGTTTCTTGTCGTCTACACTTCGACTCCGCCTCATTCCCTCATTCGTCAATGAGAACGATAAGATATTCGAGGTAACCTAGAGGAAAGTGATTACAGCTTGCGGTTGCACATTGTCTGCCAGTTTGGCTTTACCCTGTGATACAGCAGGCCAACATGGCACCAATTTGCCGTGTATGTGGTTGTCTATAGTAGACATAGTATAACAATGTTGACATAGTGTTACAATGTTGACATAGTGTTAATGTGTCTCTACAGCACAAGTAGGGAAATCTTTCTTCAAATTCTCTGCTTCAAGATCTTAGTTTGGTGTCTTACCAACTAAGGACAGCGACATTTAAAAGCGAGAAGCAACTGACAAGTATTGAATAACAGTAAACCATATTTTTATTGGTGGAGAAAATGTGAGGTGATAGGTAAGAATGGAAGAATTTCATAACATATACAACGAAGATACAAGCCCCTCCACTCCTCCGGCAAGAACTCAGTTTGCCAAATGGGGAGAGAGTGGTACTCACTGACACCAACTATAACTGTTGTCACACATCATGAACAGACAACAAAAGAGGGTTTCTGCTTACAGCCTCATGAATGATCTCCTGAATTCATACACAACATGTCACAAAGTACCAAACTGCTAGTCTAACAACATTTCCAAATTGTACTATTCTCACATTTTTCAGTTCTCTGGCCAAAACTAACTGCAATCACATACTAGACAATCATTTACTGATAATAATACAAACTCTGAATACAGCGATCCTAGGTACACACTAGGACCTATAACTACATGCCTCTAACAAACAACTCATAATAATCCTCATCATAATAAATCTTACAGTTATTCTCACAACAATTCTGATAATCATCCTCATCCACTAAAAAAAAAACTGATGCTTAAATACAAGCTGCAAATTCTTATAAAAATTTCCCGAAGATTTACTGCACGAGGAATCTAAATCCTCGTGAATCTGTCTGTTTATGACTTTGGAAAGACACCGAAAAAAACAATTCCAAAATTAACTTTCTGTTACTAAATTTATCCAGGCTAAGCAAACAAGTCACTATAAAAAAAATTACTGATCACGCAAAATTTGACAAATCCTAAACAACATAACCTTGAACTTTCCTACATCATATAAAGGACTTTAAAAATTATGACTAAGTATTAAATTATCATAGATTATTTCCCCTTAAAGAGAAAAATCTACTCTAAATTACTACAATATTAAAATACTATCACAACTGTACTGCCACTGACAACAATTATTGAGGAAAGACGCTGGCGATGGTTGGGACATGTGCTCCGAATGACTGACAACTCACTACCAAAAATAGCACTAAGATGGACACCACAGGGGAACAGAAGTAAGGGTAGACCAAAAGAGACATGGAGAAGAACAACAGAAAGGATGTTGAGCAATAGAGTTCTCACCTGGGCAAGAGCAGAAAAAAAGGCGAAGGACAGGCATTTGTGGAAAACTCTTGCGGAAGCCCCATGTGCCCTGGGCACTTAAGGTTCAGAGAGATTAAATTATCATAGATTATTTCCCCTTAAAGAGAAAAATCTACTCTAAATTACTACAATATTAAAATACTATCACAATTGTACTGCAGTCCGTGGTTCGAGTCACGGTCATTTTCTTTTTGTTCTCTAACGTGTTTTATCTTTTTTTATTTCGAGACGACGAAGACGATGTCTTATGTGGAAGCCAGCGATTCATAGATGACCAATACCCTACTCCCGCCTCTCGTCTGGTACCCACAGTAACAGGCCTAACCTGGCTAACGTGGCAGGGGTTACCACAGTTCCCCCCCCCCCCCTTACGGTGGTGGAGTCTGCTAAAGAAGCATTGTACACTCCTTGGAATTTAGCTCCATTTAGGGACTGAAAAAAAAAACCAAATAGCTGCCATAACCGCTCCCAGCCCTAGACGATACTGAGTGTCGCCATCTTCGCTGCATCAGCTACAAAAGAACACTACTCCGCAATTCCAATGAAGACGAAAAAAAAAGAAGTATTTCTCGAGGAAGATGATCATCACTTTATAAATGCATTTGTTCATTTAATAAAGGATACGTTTCTCCTGGCTTCGGCTCTGACTTCACAGTCTAGAACATACAGATCTTACCCGTTTGTTTCCGCGACAGATCTCTTCTTGTATAGGTTATCAGTTTGATCCTATCAGCAAATAATATCATCGAACAGATAGATAACACGAAAGACGATCTGGACAACAACAGAAAGATTTAGGCAGACTGATGAAAGAAGAAAAAAAATAGACAAGCGGGTGGATGGATGGATGGATGGATGGATGGATGGATGGATGGATGGATGGATGGATGGATGGATGGATAATTATTGAGTGGTTATGTAACTTGTCGTGACAGTCAAGGAAGATTTAGAAAAAAAAGACAAGTGCTAACAGGCTACGTCTATCACATTTTATCCTCGACCATTTGTCATTTTAAAAGTCACTGTGCACTTACTTCTATCACACTGATATTTCCGTCGTTCCCATTCTCTGTCACATTCCAATTACTCTTGGCTCATATTCAGTATATATCATTCTTTGTCACATCTAATTTCTGTCTCATCTACTGAGATTAACAACAGATGTATCGCCAAGATTGCGAACATTTACCGCAGCAGTTTCAGAAAACCCAGCAACTACTATTACTCCTACTACTACTACTACTACTACTACTACTACTACTACTACTACTACTACTATTATTATTATTATTATTATTATTATTGTGGGTGCTTTTAAGGAAAAAAAAACTGCATGCCCTGAGCTCAAAGATTTGGTAACCGCTGATCTTCGGGTTCCAAGATAGAAGTTTCAGCTTTATTCTCCTAATAATTTTATTTTCAGACTCTCCGTCATCCTTAATGATCAGGCCGCCTCCAATGATCATGGACGAGATAGACCCCAACTGCTGGAACTTTACTTACGGGAACTGGCGTATTCAGGAATTCTACACCCCAAACTACCCCGGGGAGTACCTTAACAATACCGACTGTGTTCTGTACTTGGAAGGTAAGATATACCATCATCATCATCATCATCATGTGCCCCCAGCTCTCACTCAACATTACCTGTTAGCGTTCTCCGTATCCGAAGTTATGAATAAACAGTGAAAGAAAAATAGCTTTTAAGACCCCTTTCACTTCAAGTTATTACCACAGCTGCATCTGTCACTGGCGTCCTCTGCATCTGTTGCCAGTAATCTTTCAGTTTAATAATAACATATATTATTCATAAACGTTAATTTGGCTGATAAGTCGTGCTAGCGCTCTCTAAACGTCTGGAACTGTTCCTTTTTTTATGTTATAAAATTTACTATAATTTACTAGTACAGCCAGAGTTTTCAAGCGTTCTTCTGCTTCTCCTTCTTCTTCTTCTTCAATCTCCCTGGAAATGCAAGCTGATGTACTCCGCAGCCGATGCAACAAAGATATTGAGGCATAGTATGGTGTCGGTTTGGGAGTGGGTCATGGCGGCTATTTTATCAGTCCCTGAATGGAGCCAAAAAAGGAGGGTGGGTGGTGGTGGTGAGGTGGGATTCAGTGGGGTGCAATATTACTTTAGCAGACTCCGGTCCCATGGGGATTATGGGGATCTCTGTCCCCGTTACCCCGGCTAAGCCTGATACTAAGAGGTACCAACAAAGATGTAGGATAGGGTCTTGGCCAGCTATGTTTCGCTAATCCTGACGCTAGTATGTCGGCTGTGAATCGCTGGTTACCAAAAAGGACAGCGTCTTCGTCCTCTCATTCATCTATTCATTCATGTCATGTGTCCTTTACAGGGCGTTGTCCCTCTCACGGCCTTTTCAATGCAATGCGATCTTGCGTCAAGTTGACAGGGGTCTCGCAGTGACACATTCAGACTTTCAGTGATGTCCTGAGTCCATCTGTGGCGAGGTCGTCCCTTTGCTCTCTTTTGCTGGGCACTTATGCCTTCTACTATCAACCTCGCCAAGCTATTGTGCCTCTTGATGTGGCGGAAGTATCTCAGCTTTCTAATGTTTATGGTGTTAACGAAGTAGTTTTTTCCTACACCTAACCATTCCTTCACTTTGCTATATTAATATAGCAACTCTTACTGGTATTTATGAATTTAAGTAGACGTAATAACTTGAAGGAGATGGACATATGTTGGTCACTTGATGAGAAGAAATGATCAGAGAATCCCAAAACAAGCTACAAGTGGAACACAGCAAGCCAAAGAAAGAGAGGCAGACCACGTGAAACTCTGAAAAGGTCATTGTTAAGAGAGGCCAAATTAACAGGCATAAAATCCCTTGATGAGGTTGAAAGACTCGCTGAAGACAGGAAAAATTGGCGAACTACTTTGCGAGCCCTATGTGACGTCTAACGGCACGGGAAGGATATAAGATATGATGTAAGATATAAGAATAACTTGAAGAACTTCTTGATTCCTCTGCTCCTCGTGTGCTTGAGCTATTCTCCCATATTAATCTCACGGGCTTCTCTCTTTCGCTTTCAAGTCTACTGCACTTTTTCTACGCATCTGTCTCCCGTCATCTTTCTCTGTTTAGGGTTTATGTTTAACTTTCCTGCACCCCCCTTAAACCGGTGGTTTTCAAACTGTTTGCTTCCAACAGCGGTTCAGAAGGAGAAATATATCGAATTATGGTTAATTTTAATTTCATCATGACACTTACTTTCTTCCTTCAGACATGTTGGTGAGATACCCCGTTGAACTAAAAATATTTTCACAATAATATTACAAAATGTCATCTTTGTTTTTTAGTTCCAAAGACTGTTTTGCATTCTTTCAGTTTATGAAAAACTATTTTACAAAACTCGCTCATCATTTGAATATATATATATATATATATATATATATTTGCAGTTCTCATTCTTATCATCATCGTCATCATCATCACCATCACCATCATCATCATCATCAGCATCATGTGCTGTGCCAGTAAGAGCAGACAACCAAATAATCTCCTTAAATTTCTATCACTGATTCTTCGCATCAACTAATTCGGCGAATTTCTTTTATACCCTACTTTAAAATGATCCATTATTTTCTTTCTGAGCTTAGTTTTCACTTCTTCTTATGTATTTTTCTTTTATGATATACCCTATTTCTTTGATTAAAGGCCGGGTCTGAAATAGTCGCCTGTCTCATTTAAACGCAAGGGGGGATTGTGTGGGCGTAAAGTTTCGAATACACGCATGCCTCAAATGAACGCCGCGTCAGTACATCATCTCTCTCTTTCTATGGAAAGACATCTGGTACAAGCTAACACCCGTGTTGCAGAACCGAAATTTGCATTTTGGACATAAACGTCTGCCTTGAATAGATGCCTACCTCTAATAAACGCCGAATCGCGACGACAGTTTCATCCGTTTATTCAAGGAAATACGGCATTTTATACTCATCCATTGGTTATCATAGTAATAATATTATCGATAAGAACGGCAATTTCTGTTCTGTGAAACGACAAAGATCTAGACAGCGTAGGAGAATCAGTTTTTGTTACACGTAGAAGTTTGCTGTTCTGAAGCGCGCCTCGCACACTCCTGCTGAACAAATTTTTTTCTCCTATTTTGAGTGTGCCAGCATTTAATTAGCATAAATAACGATTAGCTAAATAAATGATAAAGACCCTGTTTGTGTCCCAAGTTCTTTTTGTGCTTGCGTGCTTTGATCTTCAGTTTTGGCCCTCGTTTCTTCTTCATATGACGCGGTACGTCTCATGTTCAATAAATGTCAACTCTCGTTTTCTGCTAACCCTAATCCACTTTCTTCCCCCCCCCCCTTTCTTTAAGTAAGCATTGCTCATTAGTTCTCTGCCCAAAGTTATCTGTATGCTCAGTCAGTCACTTGCATGTCCCCTGGGGAACTTTGCATCCCTAACAGCTGTCCTGTAGGCCTCTCGGTTGTAAGCAAGATGCCCTGCTGCTGATGCATCCATTCGCAGATTATCAACGATGTTGTGCAGCCATCTTCGCCTTGGTCTTCTCCTATTTCTGTTTTCTCATTATGTACCATTCCAAGAAGGTCTTCTCTAAATTATCATGACGTTTAATGTGTCGAAAATATTTAAGTTTTCACTGTTTAATACTCTTTACTAGCCAGCCTTCTTCAATATTAAGTTCTTGTATTTTGGATACATTTGTTCTTTTTTGTGTCCATGATATTTGAAGGACTCTCTCTGAAGCATTTACATTCAAAGGCATTTATGTGTTTTTCAGCTGTTTTGTTGAGTGTCCAGGTCTCACAGGCTCACATCTGCGTGATATTTTGTACAAAAAATGCGTATCTTTGTTATTTGTTCAAAAGTGGTTTAGAAAGCGAAAAATTATCTTTGTTTAATGCCATCTTCTGCATGTTGATGTTTTGGGGTCTCGTTCATTCCTGAAGATACGTTACCAGGGAAGAAGATTGCAGTTTATCCTCGGAGATAGTTTACTAAGGAAAAGATTGCAGTTTATCCCTGGAGATACGTTACCAGGGAAACAGATTCTAGTTTATCTCTGGAGATACGTTACCAGGGAAAAAGGTAGCAGTTTATCCCTGGAGATACGTTACCAGGGAAAAGATAGCAGTTTATCCCCGGAGATACTTTACCAAGGAAAAGATCTCAGTTTATCCCGAAAGATACGTTACCAGGGAAAAAAATAGCAGTTTATCCCCGGAAATACATTATCAGCGCAAAGATAGCTCCCTATCCTCGGAGATACGTTACCAAGGAAAAGATAGCAGTTTATAGTCGGATATACGTTACTAGGGAAAAGATAGTAGTTTATCCTCGGAGATACGTTACCAGGGAAAAAATAGCAGTTTATCCCGGAGATACGTTACCAGGGAAAAGATAGTAGTTTATCCTTGGAGATACGTTACCAGGGAAAAAATAGCAGTTTATCCCGGAGATACGTTACTGGGGAAAAAATAGCAGTTTATCCCGAAGATACGTTACTGGGGAAAAAATAGCAGTTTATCCCGGAGATACGTTACTGGGGAAAATACCGATCTTCGATGAATGTTACTTAGAGTCAGGGATGCAGTACTCACAAAGACAATCACCAACCAGCTATAGCTGAGCTCTTGCGCCAGACTTTGTAAACTATAACCGACCAAGACCCTGTTATTCTACCTCCAGACGGTGCCCTTAGTAAGAGACAGTGATCTGGTCGAGTGAATAAGGATCGAACTGGAAGTCAAACTTTGGTCTAAAAAATAAGATTGGCCGAGATTGGATTGATGGGGCAGAAAGGTGCAAGTATCGCTTTCTAGCTGCAGATTTTTACCAGTGGCAAACAACATCTTTTCAGTGAAGAACGAAATAAGGTAAACGAAAGAAGAAGAAGAATAAGAAGAAGAAGAAGAGAGCCTTAGGAGTGTGATCAAATCCCGCCTTTCATCTCCAGTTAGTCTAGATTTCCGCCGGTGCTACGGAGTATGTGCATCATGCTGCGTTCCTCCTCCACATCATGATACTAGAAAGCGTATGCACTTGTCCGACATGCGGTGAATCCTTCAACATTGTAACATGTTTAAACAGTTTAGTAAACATTTGCTGTGAGTTTCCATTTCCCCCAATTCCCCAACTGCCGTTGCTGTTTTTCTGACATAATCACGCTGAGCACCACGCCCAGATTTTTCTTATCCCTCAATAGACCATCTTTTTTTCTCTTTGTTTCTCTTTCTAGTTTTCCTTCGTCTGGTGATCGCGTTTTTTTTTTCTCTCTCTCTCCATTTTCACCATTTTCTTCCTAACAGAAAACTCCAGAACCTCCTAAAGCTATCTGCCCTTCGTAATCTTCCTGGGATTTGTTTGCGCTACCTGAGTACATTGTATGAGTATTTTCCCTTTATGTTCAATATCAGTGTCTCTCAACCTTTTTTTTTATTTTCACTGCTAATTCCCTTCGTCTTTTTCTTCATTAAATTTTATATGCAGACCAACTCCGACATTTTTGTACATTACAATTTTTTATGTCCTTTAAACTTCAGTGGTTTTCAGCTTTTCAGATTTCAGTCTTCGCTTTTTCATCCCAGGCTATCTTGAATTCTTCACTATGTATTAAGTCAGGGATGTCCAACTTAGGCCCTTGCTAGGCTTTGCTTTTTTTTTTTAAGCCAGCGAGGTTATTACGAAAGTGTCGTTTATCTGATTACAATTAATAAAAACATGAAAAAAGGTTACCACCAGGGAAAAGAAATCAGTTTATCCCCGAAGATTCGTTACCAGGGAAAAGATAGCAAATTATCCCCGGAGACTCGTCACCAGGGAAAACATAGCAGTTTATCCCCGGAGATTCATTACCAGGGAAAAGTAAGTAGTTTATCCCCGGAGATACGTTACCAGGGAAAAAATAGTAGTTTATCCCTGGAGATTCATTACCAGATAAAAGATAGCAGTTTATCCCCGGAGATTCATTACCAGGGAAAAGATAGCATTTTATCCCCGGAGATTCATTACCAGGGAAAAGATAGCATTTTATCCCCGGAGATTCATTACCAGGGAAAAGATAGCATTTTATCCCCGGAGATTCATTACCAGGGAAAAGATAGCATTTTATCCCCGGAGATTCATTACCAGGGAAAAGATAGCAGTTTATCCCCGGAGATTCATTACCAGGGAAAAAGATAGCATTTTATCCCCGGAGATTCATTACCAGGGAAAAGATAGCATTTTATCCCCGGAGATTCATTACCAGGGAAAAGATAGCAGTTTATCCTCGGAGATTCATTACCAGGGAAAAGATAGCAGTTTATCCTCGGAGATTCATTACCAGGGAAAAGATAGCAGTTTATCCTCGGAGATTCATTACCAGGGAAAAGATAGCAGTTTATCCCCGGAGATATGTATTTTTTAAAATCTCAAAAGATAATTAAAAACGATCAATTCTCTGTCGCTTTTTCTCATTGTAGGTAACCTGTTTTTTTTTAATGCTGATTTAGATGCGGCCCGTTACTTGATTTTCAAATGTAGTTGTGGCCCTTGAGGCCACTGAAGGTGAGACAGCCCAATATTAAATCATCATCCAGAAAAAGATTTCCCCCAATTTTACAGTTTAGCTATTTCCCTCAGAAATTCGACATGGACCCACTAGCGAGATATGAGAAGGGGAGGTAAGATCTGTATTTCTCTATCGGAGAGGACACACTGTTAGATATAGCAGCATCCCAGCTGTACAGCTGTACACGTACATCATCCTGGAGAACAAATTCAAGAAACTAGACATTAAGACACCATAGCTTCAGTCACAAAAAAATATCTTTTACCAAATTTATCATGAATTATCTGCACTTTAAAGACGGCGACTCAAATAACAAGCAGTAGAACGAACTTTTGTTGCAACATCACAATATCACATGCAGTTATTTCAATGTGAAATTGTTAAAATCACTTTGATTATTATAACGACGTGTACAATTATCTTTAAATTTAAGGCCACTTTTTTTTTAACCAATAAAAATTACTTCAGCATCAGCCTTTTGAAAACCACTGTCTTGCCAACTTCTGCTAATTTAAGCGATCGCGCGGCGGTGCTAGAAAACCTCTTGGCTGTGTCGATCTTCATCTATCTATTTCTGTGTAACTAACGACGTTTCCGCTACAACTCTACTTTCATTTATCACAAACGTTACTGCCAAGGTCAAGTGCTTGACATAAATCTCGGTAATAAAGACAGATTAACCTGTAATTTGAAGGAAGCGTCCTCCAGAACTTAAGAGTTATTAGCCTCCCCAGAAAAGCTTAGATACAGGAAGGTCTGAATGTATACACCAAGGCGTAGCTCATTGTCTGCGGAGATACACAGATCCAGAATCTGAAATTTTTTCGCGCTTGAAACACAAAAGGTTCTCAAACATCTTTAACTCTTATCTTACTAAACAACAACCACAGCACATGAAGATTTATTGCTATCAGACATCATGGCAGGAATATTTCGCCGGAAAAAAAAGACGCAATACTAATTTTTAGACTATATAAAACTTACAAACTCTTAACTTCAAAATAAAACCAAATGACTGTATTCAGTTTTTTTTAAACGGCGTCTAAACAGTTCATGGTACAGAACAGTGATTCCCAAACCGTCCTGCTTCGGCCCCTTTTTTTCCTTCAAATCACATCCTTATAGCCCTAAAAAAAAATGTATTTGCTCACTCGGTTCAGGTGCCCTCTTAGACGTCCCTTTCCCCTCTACGCTCCAGGTCTTCTCACGGCCCACTTTGGGAACCACTGGTATGGACAAGGTGAGAATTCCTGACGAATTTTTCCTCCAAATGTCTCACGACCCATGAGACAGACGCGTTATTACAAGATTCATTTTGTGCTGTGATGAAAACCTGTGCCCTTGGTAATCATGCTTTTCCACATCGTGCTGTCCTCGACATTTCTAATCAGATCGGTTACCATTCCTTTCCTTCACCACATTGGACAGCCTGTTCTGAGATTTCCGTTTCTGAGCTTTCTGGTTTTTTTCTCTCTTGCGCTTTCTGTTGATTTTGATGTTCTCTGACTTCGGTCTTCTCACAGCATACCCCTAAAAATCGTCATCGTTGCACTCCGGACAGCTCGAATGTTGCTCTGATATCTTCTTTAGGCAAAGAAAAAAGCGGATTTCAACACTGGTGCGTGTATTTTGTAGCGCCAATCAGAATCCTGATCGACTGGAAAGCGACCAGTTGTTTCCTGTAACCTGAGATACGGCGTCTTTGTCGATTCAGCCTCCCCCCTCCCCCCCCCCCCAAAAAAAAAATACCGTTAGCGCCTTTCCTCCGAAAGCACCGTTGACCTTGGTGATTGTGACTCTTACGCTGCCAACTTAACCACTACCATCCATTTTACTTAAAAAAAAAACAACTCAGCAATCAAAGCCACTACACACACACAATGAACAAACGGAGGACAAAAGGTAAAGAGTTAACTGCGCAGTGTCTGCATAATGCATGTTGCGAAGTTATTTATTCTTTTACATTACGTTACTTGTACGTTATGGACTGTATAATTATGAAAAGTCCTACTTAAGCAAGGGCGTCTGAGTAGCAAAGCGTGTAGTCTCTCATGGCGAAGGTCAGGGTTCGAATCCAGCCGGTGGCGCCCCAGCCACCCCAGCTGTAGAATGAGTACCTGGTTTCTTCTAGAGTTGGGAAAGAAAGCTGGCCAGGCATGATGCTGACCACATCACTCTGTAGTGTGCTGACTGGTCAAGGAAAATATGGGCACTAACACCACATTCTTATGTGCCTCTAAGGCATGATATTTACCTTACTTAAACAAGATTTGAATTATTCCAAGGAAGTGGATAGTGCACTGGTCTCTCATGGCGAAGGTCGGGGGTTCGAATCCGGCCGGAGGCACCCCAGTCACCCAGCTGTAAAAATGGGTACCCGACTTCTTCTGAAGTTGAGGAAGGAAAGGCGGCCAGGCGTGATACTGACTATATCACCCTCTAGTGTGCTGACAGGTCAAGGAAAATATGGGCACTAACACCATATCCCTATGTGCCTTAAGGCATGACAGGATTACCTTTACCTTTTTACCTTTACCTACATTAATTAATAACTGTATTAGTTTAAGAAGAATGAATGAAGAATGTAGGAGGGATTAATCTATAAGGGAAAAGTTCATGAAACGAGGTACACCTGACCGAATCGACATGCACGCCATCTGTCTGTCAATCTCGGACTTTGTTTGTACATTAGTTCTGTATAAATTATGTAAGGTCTAACTTATGCAACGTCTAAATTATATACTGCTTAAATTATTTCATCTCCTGGCATCCATATGGACATGTAACGAGGCCACTACTCTTGTTCTTTTTTTTCGATCAAGTGACAAGTCGTGTGAGAATAAAAAGAAAGGGGAAAAAAAACCTGTTAACTGTTTGAAACGTGAACGCGTAAATGTTTAGAGACATCTTAGAAATAATGTCAAACAACTCGACCCCCCCAATTCTGGTGTGACGAGATAATTTGGTGTGCCATACACAAACTGGCAGGGTTAAATTAAGTTTCGTGGTGGTTGTGAAAGGGTGAATAGGCACATCAAGAAACTATGCAGTCTAAACGAGGATGTACTTGCCAGGTACTCTGTGAGTTTAAAACTGCTTAAAATATGAAAATGTTATCATTTGAAAGGAAAGAAAGGCATGGTTGTCGAGGCTTGTTAACCATCATCATCATCATCAACATCATCAACATCATCATCATCATCATCATCATGTGCCCTGTCCATTCTCATCTGTTATCTTCCAGTCTACATCTATGTCTATCTCTTGCTCTTTTTCCTGCCGCCTTTTCTTCTAGTGTGGTCTTCAGTAAACTATTATGTCTTTTGATATGGCAAAAGTATTTTGTTTCTTCGCCTTATTTCTTTGAGAAGTCCACATTGCACCTGGAGTTGTTCTAAAACTTGTGCATTTGTTCTTTTCATTATCCATTTATGTGACCTAGTTTTCCGTAGAACCACATTAGTTTTTCTATCCAGCTTACTGCTCCGTACAGTACAACAGGGTAGAAAAACAGAGATGGTAAAGACCATGTCCAGTCTCTTAGTGATGTACATTAGTGATGTCTCTTAGTAGTACATTACAGGTATAAAATCTAGCAAATAGGAAACAAATAGAAAACAAAGAGGAAACACCGAGCAAGCCTTGCACACAGTGGAGGGACAGAGCACTGTTTTAAGGTTACCCTTTGTATTTTCAAAAGTCCACTCTTTGTATTTTCCAATGCCCACCCTTTGTATCGTCCAAGGTCCACCCTTTGTATTGTTCAAGGCTCACCCTTTGTATTGTCCACAGTCCAACCTTTGTATTGTTCAAGGTCCACCCTTTGCATTGTCCAAAGTCCACCCTTTATATTGTCCAAACTCCACTCCTTGTTGTGTCCAAAGTCCACCCATCGTATTGTCCAAAGTCCACCCTTTGTATTGTCCAAGGTCCACACTTTGTATTGTCCAAAGTCCACCTTTTTTATTGTCCAAAGTCCACCATTTGTGTTGACCAAAGTCCACCATGTAGACTAGAGCTTTTTCACAAATAGTAATACGCCTCTGCATCAGCCTGAATAACTTGACAAGGCTCGAACTGTGTTTCAGTGCTGATGGAGTTAATCGTTAAGACAGCTATTTTTTTCAGTCTTACCTGGTCTCCCAGCCAGCCACGGTATTCCACTGCCTGTCCGACATTAATCTTCTGCTTCAGCATCGTCGCAGCATCGACTGCACATAGCAATGATTTGGAGTTTCAGGAAAATGAGAATAAGCCGATAAAGAAAAAAATGACAATGATGATGATGATGATGCTGCTGCTGCTGCTGCTGATGATGATGATGATGATGATGATGATGATGAACCACGGGAACCAACAGCCATCTCTCTCTCCCTCTCTGTCTGTCTGAAACTTTAGGAATCAAAAAAAAAAAAAAAACCATAGGGCTTACGCATGAGTTTTCAACAAATTCCTACCCTTCGCCTTTTTTCCGCTCTTGCGCAGTTGAGCCCCTTATTACACACAATTTTCTCAGTTATTCTTCTCCATGCCTCCTTTGATCTACCCTTACTCCTGTTTACCTGAGGTGTCCCTACCAGTGCTATGTTAGGTAATGAGTTATCAAGCACCATACATACATTTTGCATCTATCTCATGGAGATTTCGTGACAGTCCAAAGTGGAATGAACAAAACAATCTGCCTTATATCTTATATCCTTCCCGTGCCGTTAAACGTCACATAGGGCTTGCAAGATAGTTCGCCAATTTTTCCTGTCTTTGGCGAGCCTTTCAACCTCATGAAAGGATTTTAAGCCTGTTAATTTGGCCTCTCTTAACAATGTCCTCTTCAGAGTTTCACGCGGTCTGCTTCTTTTTCTTTGGCCTGTTGTGTTCCACTTGATAGCTTGTTTTGGGATTCTCTGATCATTTCTTCTCATCACGTGACCAACATATGTCCATCTCCTTTTCCTGATCACCCATGAGACTGGTTGTTGTTCAGTCATCTGTCTTATCTCTGCATTGTTCTTAAATTCGTTCCACTTGATGCCGAGTATTTTCCTTAGGCATTTGTTTTCAAAAGAGTCATTTCTTTTCTATTTCTTTAGTTGTTTTCCAGCTTTCGCATGCATAAATGAGGGTGGATATTACATTTGAATTGAATAGTCTTAACTTGGTTTGTGTGCTTATAACTTTTGAATTCCATATGTACAATCTGTACAATGTAATATTTTAACACTCTGGTATCAACTTAATAAAATACTAAACAATCCATGATTATTAAAATGCTTCATAAGTAATTAATAACGTTAAAATAGTTAATTGTAACTAATAGGAGAAAAAGAGTTTTTAACTTGCACTGAAAGTACTGTAACACGGATAGAGCCTGGAGTATATTTTAAATCCTCTTTTGCTCGCTTATAATTATTGTATAGAACAGATGATACAAAAGACAGCAAGAAGAAAAGAAAAATGGTTTCCAGCATGGTCTGAAGATAGTTTCAGAATATGCTAAGCTTTGTTGATATTATTTCCTTGGAAGGAAGGAATTCGTCTGAGTAGGTTAGTAAACAGTGGCCAGTCTTGCCACACGGAATGCTGGGAATTCATGACTCGCTGCTAGTCAATCCTCGCTACAGAAATGAGTACCTGATACGCAAGTGTTAGGGAAATATAGAAAAAATGAATTTCACCACCTGGATTTCTCTTGGACACGCGAATGTCAGTGAACGGAAAAATAGGATGACGTCGCAAAAAGTTTAGTCCCGCGAATAAGAGACTTCAACCGGGACCAGAGCATGTGCTTCGTTGGCAAGAATATGAAGTAAGAAGATGTATTACACTGAACTCACGGGTCTGATGATAAGCGTAACAATAGAACAATTAAGAAGAAGAAGGAGGAGGAGAAAGAAAAGAAGAAGAGGAAGAAGAAAAAGGAGGAAGAAGAAGAAGTAGAGGAAGAAGTAGAAGAAGGAAGAGGAGGAGAAGGAAGATATAGAAGAAAGGATGAGGAGGAGAAAGAAGAGAAGAGGTGAAGAAGGAAGAAGAAGAAGGAGGAGAAGGAAGAAGAAGAAGCAGAAGAAGGAAGATGAGAAAGAAGAAGAAAGAAGAGGAAGAGGAGGAGGAAGAGTGGAGTAGGAGAAATAGAAGAAGAACTTTTAACTAAGAACTTTTAACTAAGCAGATTGTAGTTCTCGATGAACTTGCCAGGCTGAGCAGATTCCCTCGTGGTTGATTCTTCCAGAACTTGATCGGCATGGCTAATCGCAGTAACTGTAGCATTGCTTACGTTACCTGCCCCTTTCTCTTTATTTCTGACCCCTTTATTCCTCCGTAAACAAGCTTATGAGATTTTCTCATGGCAAAAACCAGGACATGGCGAGTGGTTCTTGAGAGTCAAAACTTGCTCCAGCTTACCCCGTTGGGGTTATGAATTAGGCCTACGCCCTTCCTAAGAAAATGTGGTCTGGTGATCAGGGCAAACTTTAACCCAGGAAATGCGTTCTACGAAAGGGCAGATCCGATGGAATGCCCTTACTTGTTTGTTTGAATCAAAATCAGGACAAAATCAACTGGCAGCTAGGATAGACCCGTCAAACCAGGACAGCCCTGGTCATACAGGGTAGTATGGTAATCTGACCCTTAAATAACCTTGAACCTATCCACGTGACTCGGCCGTTTCACCAGTTTCTTCGCAGGCTTGATGGCTGGTTGAAGCATGTTTGATGAATGACTTCCAGACATCCTTGTATCTCCGGGTTTGGTATATCTTGTGACCTGCCTCAGGCTAGACGTAAGTATATAATATATTTATGGTCATACAGCATTTGCTTGAAAACGTGGCCGTCATGAAGTGTTTGCTGCATGCCCCCACGGTCTTAACATTCTGCTGCTCTATTTTGTTATCATGCTTGGAAGCTACATACGCCTGTGAGACCTGGACACTTAATAAAACAGGTGAGAAACACATACATGTCTTTGAATGTAAATGCTACAGAAGACTCCTTCAGATGTCATGGACATTAAAAAAAAGAACAAATATAGCCATACTGTAAGAACTTAATATCGAAGAAGTTTGGCTGGTAAGGAAAATGAAACAGAAAAAAAACTTAAATATTTTGGATATATTAAACGTCATGAGAATTCTCACTGCTTATGGGACCCTTACACTCCTGCCTGGTCACACCTACCGTATGTTCATTCTTGATGTATTGTCCTTATACACATCCATCCCGCATGATCAGGGACTTCAGGCCGTCAAGTTCTTTCTGAACAAAAGACGCAATCCCTCTATTTTTACGTCTACTATTCTGCGTCTTACACGACTTGTCCTCCAACTCAGTTAGTTTGAATTCAATGGCCTTTACTTCGACCAGACTAGTGGTGTGGCCATGGGTACCAAAATGGGCCCCAGCTGCGCATGTTTGTTCATGGGCCACTTCGAACATAAGGTTCTGAGAGCCTATATAGGCCCTTTTCCAGCCTTCTATAGACGCTACATAGATGACGGCATTGGGGTTTCACCAGTACCAGAGGAAGACCTTGACAACTTCATGAGTTTTGTTAAGCAGTACAATCCTGTCATTTCTTTCACCTCCCAGGTCTTTATTACTTCCGCTAACTTTCTCGACATTGCCGTCACTGTCGGCACTATCGGGCTTACTACTTATGTCCACTATAAACCTACACTCTCACAGCTATCTCTTGTGCTCTTCCTCCCATCCCAGATCGTGTAAGGACTCTATTTCTTTTTCCCAGCTTCTTAGGCTGCGACTTTTGTGTACTGAGGATGTTGATTTCCATGATCAAGCCCAGATTATGCTATATTTCTTCCGCCAACTTGACTATCCAGAACAATTTCTCTCGTCGTCTTAGAACCGCATCAGCCATATATCTCAGCAACAAGCCCTCACTCCTAAACTGCACTGTAGCTCGGACAGAGTTAAACTGGTACTCACGCACCACCCTCACAGTTTGGCAGTTAAGAACATACTGTTTCGCCATCTCCATCTCCTCCTGACCGAGCCTGACACACGTGAACTCTTTGGAGAACCCCCATTAATGGCCTACAAGAACCTCAGGGACCTTTTAGTTCGAAGTCGCCTTAAGACAGATGACACTTTTTAATGGTACCAGACGTTGCGGACGTCGTAGATGCAACATTTGCCCGTTTCTTGTGGAGACTAGCCAGATCTCCTTTCATAAGCCACGTTATCAGTTCATGAGGGTTTCACCTGCACTTCACGCAATGTTTTTTATGGTATTATATGCAAACGTTGTGATGTTATGTATATAGGAGAGACCGGTTTACACTTATGAGATCTTTTTCGTCAACATCTTAACGATACTTCTAAGAGGGCTTGGACACCTTTGGTTCAACATTTTTGCCTTAGCAACCACAGGGGAAAACAGGACATTTCTGTTAGTGCGATCCGCTCTTGTTCTGCTGATGTACGATCTCGGAGGGTCCTATAACAGCGCCTTATTTTCTAGACTGGCTGTCTCCACCCAGCTGGAATTAACAATGTCTTCAGTTTCATTTAACTTCTTTAGATGTCCACTTTTTCTCTGTGATTTATACTCTACTTTCTGCTTTTTTTTCTCCTAGCTTCGCAGTGCCACATTCTGTTCTTCTCTGGCGTCCTATAGGTGTTTATTACCCCTCTTGGTCTTGTCCTTCATTCACCAGTTTCATATTATCTCCCTGCTTCCCTCGCCTCTCACCACCACGATTTGCGTTTATAATGCCTTACAGGTGTTTATGGTACCTTCTGTTCGTTCTTCAATCATTATCTCTCCGCTTCACCTCCCCCCCCCCCTTGACACCTGCTTCTCTAGAAATCTACATGTGTCTATTGTCCTTCCCTCCCCCCACCCCACCTATCGTCTATCCATAGCTTCTTATTGTAGACTGGCTTCATCTGCTATCCTTTGTGCCCCCCCCCCCCGTGGTCGGTATGCCTCGTCAATCGGACACGCATTCTTGTGTTTCCTACATAGGAGGATGCCACTAAGATACGTTTTTTCTCATTTTCTGTTAGTTATATGCCGTGTTTATTTGTGTATGTAATCCCCGAAAAAAGGCTCACACCAAAATATTGGATGTTGTTATGGTTTTCATGTATACATTCTCATCTTACTCTCATAATTTCCATTCGTTTTTTCTCACTTACTCACTCCATCTGCCGCCTTGTAAAACTGCACCATACACCTTATTATTTGAACCAGTTTTACTGCAGTCGCCATACCTTTTATCTGCGAATTCAGAGAAGAAAGTCTTGGAACGCTACATAATAGGAAAAAGAAAGAGAGGAAGACCAAGGCGACGATGGCTGCAAGACATTGTTGATATTCTGCGAATGGGCGATTCAGCAGCAGGCCATCTTGCTTACAGACGAGAGGCCTACATGGAGCTGTTAGGAAGGCAAGTTTCCGCAAGGGGCTTGCAAATGACTGGCTTGACTGACTCCTTGGAAGCTTAGTACGCTGACATACCTGAGAGCTGATACGTTGTTCTGCCACTTGATTGTTCATTATTTCTAATAAGTGGTTAAGATGGAAACTGACAAGCCCATTCCTAGATGTACAGTCCCCATGTCTCAGTCCATAAAATACGGGATTAAACACGCATGTTTGGTAAATAAGTATCTTTGATATTGATCCACAGTTGATAGAAAACTAATCCTGTTATGACAGGCTGTTTCTGGCTGTAAACTGTTGTAATGCTCGAGCCTGGCCAGTGATGTGAGAACTGCTGTGTAGTAAAAGGTGTGGAATTTCTTGAGAAAACTACTTCTTAGATCCTGTCGGGGATGTAATGAAAGCTACTTCTTAGATCCTGTCGGGGATGTAATGAAAGCTACCTCTTAGATCCTGCCGAGGATGTAATGAAAACATACATTCCCTGTTCGATATTCTACAATTAGAAGCTCTTCATAACACCAACATCTACTAAGATCACGCAGTTTGTTGTTACAGAGACACCCTACAGCTGCAGCAATAACAGTAACAACAACACTTTGTTATGACTGAGTACTGATGCTGTCCGTATGTAACTACAACTGACGAAGAAAACTCTACATATATTGTTACCGAAACGTTAACACCAGACCCGAAAACGGAAAACAGAGCAAGGTAAATTATATTTTAGGGTTCAGACAAATGGAACGTACCGTATGTAACACGGTGGTACGGTAGCGCAGGTGTTGACGGTGCACATCTCACCTGAAGCGAGAAACGCCAGATGAAGACATTCAAGGAAACATAAACCAATACACGGTAACGACTAAAACGTCAAAGAAAGGTCTTTTTTTATAATCTGAACCGTAAATAGTCAGCAAAACTGAAAAAAAAAGGAGCAAAGTATCTTACTCGCAGGTAAAGAGTCTCATTTTTCAAACCTATAACATGAAACTAGCTTCTTTGCGGAGTAAATCATTCGTCATGGCACATCTCACACAGAGGTCACAGAAGAGGACGGGAGTCGGCAATGAATTTAGAGTTTCAGCGAGACAAAACAGAAAAATAGAAAAAGAGAGGAAAAAGTAGCAGAGAAGGGCAAATGGTAGAAATGAAAGAGAAGGAAAGGGATGAAAACTAGATGATTATGTGTTACTGTTGTTGACCTTCAAAAGAGCACTGTATAACAACACATCCCCCCTTCCCCCTCTATGCTATCAGTGTCAAACAGCCAAACACTGAAGGAAGATCATCACGCAGAAATGAGATGTTTAAGGAGAGTACTAAATGTGAGAAGAAGAGACCACATGCGAAATAACACCATAAGAGCAAAAGCTGGAGTAACACCAGTATTATACTGTGTCTAGAAACATGCCCTATGTGCCCTGGTCCCTTTAGGTTCAGAGAGAGAGAGAGAGAGTGAGAGAGAAACAGCAAGTTAAATGGTTTGGCCTCGCTACACGGCTACCGCAAGAGAGTATACCACGTATATATATATATATATATATATATATATATATATATATATATATTCACGATAAGATTTGTATGTAATAAAGAAAGAGGCCGCCCAGGCAGGTGATTGAGAGAGGAAATTATAGAAACATTAAATATCCTCTTGTATGAAACAAGTCGCCGAGCCCCAACAAGATGTCTTTTTCTCCTCTCAACACTGAAAGGTATACGGGGAAGTAAACAAGACAAGACCGAGACAAGATCAAGACAGGACCAAGACAGGACCAAGAAAAGACCAAGACAGGACCAAAACAGGACCAAGACAGGATCAAGACAAGACCAAGACAGAGACCAAGGCAAGACCGAGACAGGACCAATACAAGACCAAGACAGAGACAAGACCAAGACAAGATCAAGATAGGACAAGTTGTTGTTCTCTGTCCCTGTTCTTAACAGTCGAGACCGTGAAGGTGTTGGAACACAAACGTCATATCGGAGTGGAATTTGGCTCCAGTGGCTGACTTTAGGGCCTGGACAAAACAACAAGCTTCTGTATAGGCTTCACCACCAATGAAGTTACAGTTAGCCCTGGCCCCTTAGCCACACTGAGCCTGCTACCAGCAAATTCAAAGTAGAAACGGAACAGGGTCCTGCCCAGCTCAGACGTCCCAGATAATCACGGGGTTACTCTATCACAAATATCTTTTCCTCAGATATATTTATTTCAAGAAAAGTAGATTTTAGAAAACCAACAAAAAAAAAAAAAAAGCTCAAAAGAAAATAGATAATATAGAAGATGAGGGGTCTTGCAGAATGTAAGCTCATCATGGGAAATAAACCCCAAACAAGTTATATTTTCAAAATCTGTTACGTCCTAATTCAAATTTCAAACTTGCTGTCTTCTTCCACAACCTGATTTTTAGTTTTCCCTGTTCTGACTATATCGTGATAAATCTTTGAAACTGTGACAGCTCCACGAAACTCTGCATGCCTACAAACTCTTACTAAAAATCCTTTCAGAAATGATGACACAGCAATGTATAAGAAATAACAGTGAACATCTTTCTTATTTCTCACCGCTCATCTAAAGAAGCTGGAATGCAATAACAGCTTTTCTTTCCCCGTGAATATGAAATGGCAGAACCAAAGGAAAGAATCTTAATACACAAAAGTAAGCCTATATAACGGTTCTCATCTAAACAGATTTATTAGCTCTTTGAAAGCTTTCGCCGATATAACGGCTTTTAAACAGTACGAGAAACCCTCGTGCTTCGTACAGTAACTGAGGTTTACGTACAAAATAGAATTCCTAGTCCGATAGTTAACACCTTCCGTAGAATTTTATGAGCCACTAATATAGATCTAGGGTGGAAAAAAAGAAGAATGATGATAATGGCTTTGAAGTCTGCAACCAAACCAAAAAGACTGCTTGGATGATGATTATTTTGTCAGCGAGGTTGTAGCATGTTTGTGTATCATCAGTTTCCAGGGGCAAACGGTCTCGTTGAAACATGACTACCTGATTTAATAGCTGGAGAGCCTTGGTTGAAACAGTAATGCTAAAAGCATACATAGACCTGTTTTATGTGTGTATAAATGTATGTTCACGTGCTCTTGTCTCCTTCTCTCTATGTGTGTGTGTGTGTATTAGTTCTGTGTAAGCCATCTGTGTCTCAGGGTAGGTACCAGAAAAAAAAAACGAACACCAAAAGTAGGCCACGCTGATCTGTAGAGGTGAGCCCTGGAAGATAAACGTACAGTAATACAAAATTATTGGAAACCAACAGATTCTTTTTTAAGATATTAAAAGGACGAGGCCCCTGTTAAGTTAAAATGTTAAAAGGACGAGGCCCCTGTTAAGTTAAAATGTTAAAAGGACGAGGCCCCTGTTACGTTAAAATGTTAAAAGGACGAGGCCCCTGTTAAGTTAAAATGTTAAAAGGACGAGGCCCCTGTTACGTTAAAACGTTAAAAGACGACTCCCTGATAAGTTAAAATGTTATAATGACGACGCTCCTCGTCTTTTAAAATATTAAAAGACGACGCCCCTGTTAAGGCAACAAATAAGGAATAGCTTTAAAAGAGAAAGAACAAAGTCTGGTAGTTGCTCTGTCTGGACTAAATGTTCGCTGCAGTTTATAAGGAATGAATTTGGTGATGATGTCAGTAACGATGATAAGAATGGCAGGTAAAGATGATGGTTTCATTAAAGCCAGTTATGCAGCTCTCAAGTGCGCAGACCTCACATGAGCGTAATAATGACCTGTGGTAAGCATAGTTTTATACAGATCAGTTAATCAGTTAGCCCTGACTAGAACTTAGAAAAGTCTGGCGTCGGTTAGATAAATTACTATCTCTCTTTCGTAGAACACTTCACTAGCAGTTTTCATGTAACGAGTCTTTTGTTCTTTATAACGATGCAATGAAGGAAAAAAAAAAAGAGAATCAGAACTCTTCAGCGATCTATAAATGTTCCATCTGTCAGTACAACACAACACTGTACTGTACCATCGTGGCTTTCAACGTAGACTTAGCACTGGTGGAACTAGATTTCATTCTACGCGGCCCAAGGACAGGAGACAGGTAAACCCTTTCAGGCTTGGCCGAGAGAAACCAGCTTCATGAAAGCCATGATTAGGTGCCTGCTTTCTGTTGCTTGCTACCACGTGTGCGCTTGTTTAGAACTACAAGCATATTGGGAAGACAACTGCGGGGGCGATGACATGAAACTGGGAGGGGGAGGGGGGGAGCTTGTTGTTTCTGACGTTATCTGATGCCCTTGAGTGCTCTCCTTGAGAAAATATTCCACGTAGTATCCGGTTCAAGTTTCCCCCTGGCCCGCAACTGACTCGCTTTTGTACTGGTGAGCCCCTTATAGCTAGCATTTGGTGTCAAGTCCGTAAATTTTGGAGTTATCTCCCTTCGAGCTGAAGTTCGTGATTAGAAAATATTAGCATTCATGTCCACTCTTTCCGTTACATAATTAACCAGTTCAATCCATGTTTGTTTTGTTTTTTTTTTGTAGCTCCTTATTTGAAATATTGTGTGAAATAGTGTGTCAAATACTGTGTGAAATATTGTACTCACATATACTTCCTCAAAACGTCTTCATTTGACCAGAAATAATCGAGTAGAAGGAAATGACCAGAACCGACTATCAGTCTCAGATATGTTACTTAGTTGTGTCTGTTTTATGTCGGCTTATAATCTCCGTGCACAATAAAACTTGAATAACTTGGCAGGGTACGCCTTGATGATGATGATGATGATGATTGTCGAATGTCTAGAAGGATGTGATGGTTCACTTTCAAGCTCAAAGAAGCAGGCCTCTCAACATGACGCTAAAACATACCTCTTTACATACCTCTCAGCCTCTCTCTCAACATACATTTCAACATACATCTCAACACATATTTCAGCATACATTTCAACAAGCATCTCAACATACATCTCAACACACTCTCAACATGCACATCATACTTCTCAACATTCATCTCAGCGTATCAATATACTTCTCAACATTCATCTCAGCGTATCAATATAATTCTCAACATTCATTTCAGTCTCAGTTTGCATCTCAGTACATCTCTCAGCAAGCCTGTGAACATACCGCTCAATATACATCTCAACGGTCCGCTCAATATGCATTTCACCAGACCGCTCAACATACATCTCAATTTTCCACTCAGCATGCATCTCAACTGTCCGCTCAACATACATCTCAACGGACTGCTCACCATACATCTCAACGGGTCGCTCAACAGCCTCCCAGAAAACAAACACAACATGAGAACTTAACCCATTGTTGAGACTTCAGTAAAGAAATTGCTTCCACGGCATCACCGAGAGAGAGAGAGAGAGAGAGAGAGAGAGAGAGATGACAGAGAGAGTTGATAGAGAGATGAGAAAGAGAGAGATGAGAGAGAGAGATGACAGATGACAGAGAGATGAGAGAGAAAGATGAGAGAGAGAATAGAGATATGAGAGAGTGATGAAAGAGAAAGGAGAGAGAGAGATGAGAGATAGAGAGATGACAGAGAGATGACAGAGTGAGAGATGAGAGAGAGAGAGATGAGATGAAAGAGAGAGAGAGATGAGAGAGAGAGATGAAAGAGAGTGATGACAGAGAGATGACAGAGAGATGAGAGAGAGGAGAGAGAGATGAAAGAGAGAGGAGAGAAAGATGAGAGAGAATGAGAGAGAGAGCTGGGGGAGGGGAGAGCATGGTAGGACATGATCACACACAGCTGAATGTTTTATTCCTTCCAAAACAGCAACATTTACTCCCAGCATAGTTTTCAACAACCAACATATAAAATACAGGGCATTCATCAGAACACACTGAATGTGAAAGTGAAGAGATATGTGACCCGGGGGGGGGGGGAAAGGGGGGGGGGGCAATGGAACAAATTTATACCAAAAAAAAAAAAAACCGAGAGTGAAGAGAGGAAAAAAACTGACAAATGAAATAAAGAAAAAAAAAGTTTATCTAAACTTATCACAGACAAACATAACCTGGTAGGAACGGCGTCTGAAGTTATTACGAGACAGCGAAAACGTGTTGTTTCACAGCAAGTCATCCAGACAGCTTCTTTGTTTACTGCGTGGAAGCCCCCCTCCTGCATCATAGCTTTATATCGGTATTGCTTTACCTTTGCAGAGACTGCTGTGTGGCGGGTACGGATATTCGGATCTTCTCACCGTCTTTCGGTAGAATTCATGTATGGATGTTTCCGTTCTTTCTCATCAAATATACAAAGAACACCGACAACTCACAGACCTCTGGGGAATCCATGACCCAGAGGGGCCCAACCTCTGTGGGAATAATGACCCAGAGGGGCCCATTCTCCCCCCCCCCCTCTCTCTCCCCCTCTCCACTTAATACGTCAGAAGTTCAAAGGATGTTTGAAGGACGCTTGCCTGAAAAGGGGAGGGGTTTTACTTCTCTGATGATCTGAGAAGTTGTGTTGTTGTTGAGCTAACGAACAATGCATTGTTATTCCAGAGCAGGGCTTCCCAGTCTTTTTCAGCCTGATGACCCTAATAGCCAATGATAATCTGTCGTGTCCTGGTCTCTCTCTTACACACACACACACACTGCACTTCTCCGAGGGCCCCCTCCCCCATACCCTCTACAATCCTTTGCCGCGTTGCATTAAGTAAATTTTTCACGTATTTCTAACATATCTTATAAGTTAGACTTGTTTCGCCCAGCTTTTCATGGCCCCCGCTTGACCATTTTTCGGGCCCCTCTTCCCTTCCGACCCTCATCTAAACCTTCGTGGAGACCCACTTGAAGCTTTGCGGAAACCCGCTGAATCTTCGCGTAGTCTACCTGAACCTTTGCAGACCACAACTGGTAACCACTGATCTAAGACTCTATAGAGTGTCAAGGTTTGTGTCACGGCTTAACATTTTCTTGTTAGTATCTCCTCTCTATCTCTTTCTCTCTCTCTCTTTCTCTCTCTCTCTCTCTCTCTCTTGTCTCTCTAGTACCAAAGACACACAGGACTGCTGGTAGCAAAAGAAGTTCACTTTTATCGGTCCTTCGGTCAGTCCTTTGTTTACCAGCATCTTCTCTTCTTTCCGTCTCCATGTCTCTGTGGGTTGTCCCATGTATCTTTTACCCTGTGGAGTCTTCAAAGCTGCTCGTGGCAAGGATTCGCCTGTCATTCTCTTAATGTGGCCAATCAGTTGCCGCCTTCTCCTTTCAATCACTGTTGACATTGGTGTCACATCTGCCTCATTCTGCTCATTCTTAAAAGCGTTTCCCTGCAATTTAGAAAAAGAAAATGATCCAAGATAGTTGTTTCTACTACGCTTCATGGTGCTCATAGAAACAGGTTGTACACCACTTAACGGTGCTCCTAGAAACAGGTTGTACACCACCTAACGGTGCTCCTAGAAACAGGTTGTACACCACTTAACGGTGCTCCTAGAAACAGGTTGTACACCACCTAACGATGCTCCTAGAAACAGGTTGTACACCACCTAACGATGCTCCTAGAAACAGGTTGTACACCACCTAATGGTGCTCCTAGAAACAGGTTGTACACCATCTCTTGGTGCTCCCAGAAACTGGTTGTACACACCTCACGATGCTCCTGGAGACATATTTTACACACCCTCACGATACTCCTAGAAACAGATTTACACACCCTCACGATGCTCCTAGAGACATATTTTACACACCCTCAAGATGCTCCTAGAAACAGGTTATTCTGTTAATTAAATCTGGTAGGCGTTGTTACGGATTGATACGTTTTCTATGTTGTTAGAGACATCTGCTTCTTAAACAAGCTCTGGAATGTTAAAGAAGCCGCCACAGGGCACGGCCATTCCAAAAAAAAACTGATGTTTTGATATGGACTTCACAAGGTGAAAGAAGCATGGGACGACGGAAAGAGACACGGAGACTCACAGCAGAGAAAATGCTGGTAAACATAAGAGCTGACACGGGAGACAACCATGGAAATAGAGAAATACCAAAAAAATAGAAATCTCCTGCTACCAGCAGCCCCAAGGGTCTCGGGTATTGATGGGACGAGGACGAGAGAGAGAAAGAGAGAGAGAGAGAGAGAGGATAAGTGGATGTGTTCCGCTTAGCTTCAAAAGATAAGAGAGATAACTCTATGAGTGAATTTGTTAGCTGCTGCAAAAACTCATACACATTGACGAGACCACGTCAACCAAAGCTTCCTCTACCGACTTCACTGACCCATACTCTAAGGCACCGACACAAAAAAAAAATATATATATATTCTTTCAGTAAGTCTGTCGAAGACAAACTTTCATCCACATGAAAGTGTGAATATCTGTCATCGCTTGTTCTCTCCCGCTGTTTTCTGCTATGTCTTGCTGCTATGAGTTGCTGTGGGTTCACTGAGCCTGTTTGTCTCTTCGTG
The DNA here is from genome assembly GCA_009760885.1 of Achatina immaculata. Classification (NCBI taxonomy): domain Eukaryota; kingdom Metazoa; phylum Mollusca; class Gastropoda; order Stylommatophora; family Achatinidae; genus Lissachatina; species Lissachatina immaculata. The sequence continues at coordinate 71,236,131 of CM019716.1, read as the reverse complement.
TTTTCACCAGGTCAACAATTGAAAATACTTCATACAAAGCTGAAAGCTCATCAAAGTTGCTGGTAGCTAGAAGATTTCTGCTTTTTTTTTTCTTTTCTTTATTTTTATCTGCTGTCTGAAAATTTTGTCTTTGGTCCTTACCTCTCGCTAAATACTGTGCACCGAATTTAACCCCTTGTACAACAGGCCGAAGAAAAAGAGGTCGATCACGTGAAACTCTAAAGAGGACACTGTTAAGGGAGGCCAAACAACATCTCTTGATGATGTTGAAAAGCTCGCCGAAAACAGGAAAACCTGGCCAACTACCGTGCGAGCCCTATGTGACGTTTAACTGCACGGGAAGGATGTAAGATGACATTTCTTTTCTATAACACAGTATGCATTTGCTAGTTCTAACTACTTGTTCAAAGCTGACATAGTTTGTGTGTGTGTGTGTCTTATGTCGATGTTTTCTTAAATAATGATTTAGATTTCTCTTCGATGTAACCGTTATTTCATTCTTTTCTTATATCTTATATCTTTCCCGTGCCGTTAAACGTCACATGGGGCTCACACGATAGTTGGCCAGGTTTTCCTGTTTTCGGCGAGCTTTTTAACCTCATCAAGGGATATTATGTCTACTGATTTGGCCTCCCTTAACATTGTCCTCTTTAGAGTTTCACGTAGTCAACCTCTTTTTCTTCGGCATGTTGTACAAGGGGTTAAATTCGGTGCACAGTATTTAGTGAGAGGTAAGGATCAAAGACAAAATTTTCAGACAGCAGATAAAAATAAAGAAAAGAAAAAAAAAAGCAGAAATCCTCTAACTACCAGCAACTTTGATGAGCTTTCAGCTTTGTATAAAGTATTTTCAACTGACCTTTTCAATTGCTGACCTTTGGTTTTGAACAGTATCCTTTCCTTCCCCAAGCCTATCTCTAATTCATCCCTAATGTGTCGTTTCAGGTCTGTATGTCTGTCCGTCTCTCTCTGTCTCTATCTCTCTCTGTATCTTTGTCTGCCTCTCTTTCTCTGTCTCTTTCTATTGTCTCTCTCTTTCTGCCTCTCTCCTTCTATATATCTCTCTTTCTCTGTCGCTTTCTCTTTCTCGATCTCGCTTTCTTTCTGTCTCTATGTCTCCCTTTCTGTCTCTGTGTCTCTCTTTTTCTTTCTTTCTGTCTCATTCTGCTCTCTCTCTCTCTCTCTCTCTCTCTCTCTCTCTGATCTCTGACATCAAAGATTCTAAATATGAGGCCCCAGGTAAACTAATCTTACACAAACAAGGTGTCAAACCACACAGTGCTCCCCCTGGCGGGCTTGAAAGTGCATACACCTTCCTCATTGTTGATCCCAGGTTGGTTTCTGTTACATCTCTATATCTCTTTCCAGTGTCTTCCTTTGGGAAGCACACATTCTAATTTCTCCACCTAATTCTTGCCGCGTTTTTATTTCGATCTAAAGTATTTATTCTTCCTTAAATCTATTTCTTCCAACGTTCCCCAAATTAACGTGTTATTATCTTACTCCGTCTCTCTCTTTCTCTCTCTCTGTCTCACTCTTTTTATCTTACTTTCGCGTCCTCTCGTTCCTCAAGTTGTTGGAATCAATTATCTAATTTATCCTCCCTTGTATTTTTTCTTACTTTCTTTCCATCTCTTTTGATCTTTTTTTTTGTCCCTGATCTACTCAAAGTAGAGGGTCTCTGAAACGAAGTGGATAGTGCCCTAGTCTCTCATAGCTAGGTCGGCAGTTCAAGTCATCTGTGTCCAGGTAATACAGACGGGTCACGCAGACCACACGCATACACAAACTGTATTACCTTCATATAGTAACTCATTCAGTATCATTAGTAAAGTAAATTCTCTATCAGGAGTATAGTATTTAGGCATAAAATTATTGTGATTACAGAAGAAAACACTGACTTTAAGGCTCGTTAGACAGATAGACAGATAGTCAGGCAGGCAGGCAGACAGCCAGGCAGGCAGACGGACGAACGGACGGATGGACACAGACAGACATAGACGGATAGATAGATAGATAGATAGATAGATAGATAGATAGATAGATAGATAGATAGATAGATAGATAGATAGATAGATAGATAGATAGATAGATAGATAGATAGATAGATAACTTCTATCCCTGCCCGCCATTTTGAAAACATATCCAATATCGCACGAGATGAAGCGCACATTTGCTCATTCAAAAAACAATGAAAACATAATCTATGAATTCTCTGAAGCCGCTGTTTTCATGAACCAAGGTAAGAAGTAAAATAGAGATGAACTTAGAAAGAAACAAGAGGTGAGTCAGACCACAGAAAGAAACAAGAGGTGAGTCAGACCACAGAAAGAACAGGAAGCTGGAAGTCATAATGGCGGAAATTAGAAACGGCATTTTGGTGTTAGTGGCTTCCCCGAACTTAAGAAATATGACAAAGTGGACCAGACGGGTCAGTAATGAGACCGTAACATAACTAGTTTATTGTTGCTCTTCACATTCATTCATTATGCGTCCATGCCGGATAGCGCTGGTGATTATCCTTCGCCATTTTGTGAGTTGTATGAAAACTAGAACAAGTATTTGCCGCCCAGAGAACTCTGGAGCATATCATAGACTTATTTTTCGGATGCCTGGAGGGGGAGGAGGGGGGGGGGGTAAAAGTAATCTTAGTCCATCTCAGCATATATTTATTGAAAAAGCTTGAATAATTTTCAACGAATCAGAATTTCTTATAAGTTGCTATTAAAAAAAAACCGCTCATTTTCGCAATATTTGTTCTCTATGTTCTATTGCACTTAATCCTAAATGCAATGTTATAACAATGGCCGCATTGCATTTGAGTCAAGGATTATTAGAAAAAAAAAATAATTAAAAACATCGAAATCTAAAACAAAATCTGTACAGTGTTAAAAGTTACAAGTTTTACGTGGCTGGGTCCATTGAAATATATGTACGGTATCTGAAAGCATACGGTATCTGAAATCTTTACTGTACACGACTAAAACCACATGCTTTGAAAGCTGCTTAACTAGAATGTTCTGTCGTATAGCATTAGAGAGACAAGACTGAAACTGTTAAGCTCGCTACGAAGAAAACTTAGTGATGATTGATTGACAGACTAAGCAGAATTGCAAATAATATTTACGTAAACACTGGCTTAGACTACTCAAAATTCGGGATGAAACTGCGACTTCCATGTTTTTGTTTTTTTTTTTGAGAGAGAACTTTTCAGGCCAGAAAATGCGACCATATTTTGTATGCTGTCAGTGATTTCACTTGATTTATCTTCGCAGGGTATGAAATTTACCGTCTTAGAGAAGGAAGAGTGATTTCTGTTTGTTTGTTTGTTTTAGATTTTTTGTTTTCATGCGGAACGGTCTTTCCCTAGTTCTTAACAGTCTCTCGAGCAGTGTGGAAAAAAATGTCTCATTTGTCTTCAGATATCTTTAGTCAGCCTTACAGTCTCTTTCCTCAGAACTTATTACATGAGCACTGAGAGACGTTACAACAGTGATGTGTTTTTTTTCTGATTTAACCCGGGTTTTGTTGTCCTAGAACAATCAGGGAAGAAATATACAAGAACATCAGGGGGAAAATATACAAAAACATCAGGAGAGAAGTATACTAGAACATCATGTGACAAGTATAGAAGAACATCAGGAGAAAAGGTTCTAAGGACTGTAATAGCCCGAGGTGGGGTCGAGGATAGGCTCTCCACTCCAGTGAAATGTCTCCCAGGCGTGCGTCTCAAATAGCCTCTGACAGTCAAGTCCAGCTCCTGGCCTTCTCGTGGCGGAACTCTTCAAACCGCAGGAGAAGGGGCGAAGGCGAATATCTGGCACCTGAAAACCAGACGCTTCGAATAGATGAGAGTCATGTTTGGTAGCTCATCTAACGCTGCTGGCGAGATTCTTCAGCTGCCGTGCGTGTAGTGGGGCTCCTCCCGACCAGTGATGAAAGGTGCGAATGGGGTTGCCGCTCGGCGCCACTGTGGAAAAGGTGAAAGCAAGGCTTAAGTGAAGTAATCAGTAGTCTCGAGGTCAGGACTGCACAAACACAGCGCCTCTGCTCTGGAGGCCGACCACGTCCTATGTGCACTCATACCGGGCGAATTGCCTGAACCGGCTTAACTCAGGGGTTAAGACACTACTGGCAAGATTCTTCGGATGCCGCGCGTGAAATGAAACTCCTCCTGGCCAATGAAGAAAATGCGGAAAAGCAATTAGGGTTGCCATGCGGCGCTGATATGGAAAGGCGATGGAAAGGATAAAGTGAAGCTTAATCGGTATATCCAGTAATCTCTCGGCGAGAGCTATTCATACCACGGCATCTCTGCTCTAGAGGCCGGCCACGTCCGATATACACCCATGCTGGTGAAATATGCCTAAACCGGCTTAAACCAGGGGTGAAACTTGATGGCTACTCATGTCACGGTACCTCCGCTCTAGAGATCGGTCACGTCCTGAACACGCCCATAATGGGATAACATGCCTAAACCGGCTCAACCCAGGAGTGAAACTCACTAGTGGCGAGGATTCGTCCTCCTCGACAAAAGCTCCGCCCTGGTCACAACTAGGAAGGGGAGCGGTCACAACCACAAAATGTTGAAGTCGGAGACACTGGACCAGGGCAGTCTGGATATGCAACCACTTCCCACCAGGTGGGGATGTATGCGTTTCCTAATCACGCTGAGGTTTTCCGATGAGAAAGTCCAACTCTGGTCTGGACGTGCAACCACCTTTCACCCGGCGGGGATATACTGATATCCAAAACACGCCGAGGTTTTCCAGTGAGAAAGTCCAACTCTAGATTAAACTGGTGCAACGAAAACCACGGTGTCACGCAATCCCGCTTCTGAGACCCACCAAGAATACAGGCTCAAGCCCTGCGATACTCTCAACCTCTTGTGGACTTCTCGTGGATCTCGTGTGGTCCTTTCAGGGACCTGGGGACCACAAGACCTATGATGGACAGACTAAGCAGAATTGCAAATAATATTTACGTAAACACTGGCTTAGACTGCTCAAAATTCGGGATGAAACTGCGACTTCCATGTTTTTTTTTATTTTTTTGAGAGAGAACTTTTCAGGCCAGAAAATGCGAGCATATTTTGTATGCTGTCAGTGATTTCACTTGATTTATCTTCGCAGGGTATAAAATTTACCGTCTTAGAGAAGGAAGAGTGATTTCTGTTTGTTTGTTTGTTTTAGTTTTTTGTTTTCATGCAGAACGGTCTTTCCCTATTTCTTCCCAGTCTCTCGAGCAGTGTGGAAAAAATGTCTCATTTGTCTTCAGATATCTTTGGTCAACCTTGCAGTCTCTTTCCTCAGAACTTATTACATGAGCACTGAGAGACGTTACAACAGTGATGTGTTTTTTTTCTGATTTAACCCGGGTTTTGTTGTCCTAGAACAATCAGGGAAGAAATATACAAGAACATCAGGGGGAAAATATACAAAAACATCAGGAGAGAAGTATACTAGAACATCATGTGACAAGTATAGAAGAACATCAGGAGAAAAGGTTCTAAGGACTGTAATAGCCCGAGGTGGGGTCGAGGATAGGCTCTCCACTCCAGTGAAATGTCTCCCAGGCATGCGTCTCAAATAGCCTCTGACAGTCAAGTCCAGCTCCTGGCCTTCTCGTGGCGGAACTCTTCAAACCGCAGGAGAAGGGGCGAAGGCGAATATCTGGCACCTGAAAACCAGACGCTTCGAATAGATGAGAGTCATGTTTGGTAGCTCATCTAACGCTGCTGGCGAGATTCTTCAGCTGCCGTGCGTGTAGTGGGGCTCCTCCCGACCAGTGATGAAAGGTGCGAATGGGGTTGCCGCTCGGCGCCACTGTGGAAAAGGTGAAAGCAAGGCTTAAGTGAAGTAATCAGTAGTCTCGAGGTCAGGACTGCACAAACACAGCGCCTCTGCTCTGGAGGCCGACCACGTCCTATGTGCACTCATACCGGGCGAATTGCCTGAACCGGCTTAACTCAGGGGTTAAGACACTACTGGCAAGATTCTTCGGATGCCGCGCGTGAAATGAAACTCCTCCTGGCCAATGAAGAAAATGCGGAAAAGCAATTAGGGTTGCCATGCGGCGCTGATATGGAAAGGCGATGGAAAGGATAAAGTGAAGCTTAATCGGTATATCCAGTAATCTCTCGGCGAGAGCTATTCATACCACGGCATCTCTGCTCTAGAGGCCGGCCACGTCCGATATACACCCATGCTGGTGAAATATGCCTAAACCGGCTTAAACCAGGGGTGAAACTTGATGGCTACTCATGTCACGGTACCTCCGCTCTAGAGATCGGTCACGTCCTGAACACGCCCATAATGGGATAACATGCCTAAACCGGCTGAACCCAAGGGTGGAAGTCACTAGTGGCGAGGATTCGTCCTCCTGGACAAAAGCTCCGCCCTGGTCACAACTAGGAAGGGGAGCGGTCACAACCACAAAATGTTGAAGTCGGAGACACTGGACCAGGGCAGTCTGGATATGCAACCACTTCCCACCAGGTGGGGATGTATGCGTTTCCTAATCACGCTGAGGTTTTCCGATGAGAAAGTCCAACTCTGGTCTGGACGTGCAACCACCTTTCACCCGGCGGGGATATACTGATATCCAAAACACGCCGAGGTTTTCCAGTGAGAAAGTCCAACTCTAGATTAAACTGGTGCAACGAAAACCACGGTGTCACGCAATCCCGCTTCTGAGACCCACCAAGAATACAGGCTCAAGCCCTGCGATACTCTCAACCTCTTGTGGACTTCTCGTGGATCTCGTGTGGTCCTTTCAGGGACCTGGGGACCACAAGACCTATCGAGGATCACAGGAATAAATTCAGGAGGATCACGGGGCGGTCTTGGTGATAGAAACGAACGAAGAAGAAGAAGATCAGGATAGAAGTATACAAGAATATCAAAGTGAGGAGGGGAGGGGGGGAATATACAAGAACACTCAGGGAAGAAATATACAAGAACATCAGAAACGAGGTTTACGAGAACATCAGGAGAGAAATATACAAGAACATCAGAGGCGAAATATACAAGAACATCAGTGAAGAAATATACAAGAACATCAGAGGCGAAATATACAAAGAACATCAGTGGAAAATATACAAGAACATCAGGGAAGAAGTATACAAGAACATCGGGGGAGAAATATACAAGAAAATCAGGGTAAAAATATACAAGACCATCAGAGGAGAAGTACACAAGAACATCAGTGGAGAAATATGCAAGAACATCAGTGAGAAATATACAGGAACATCAGTGGAGAAATATACAAGAACATCAAGGGATAAGTATACATAACCATCAGAGGAGACGTACACAAGAACATCGGTGGAGAAATATACAAGAACATCAAGGGAGAAGTATACAATAATCATCATTCGGGACAATCGCAAAAGCAAACACCTATCGGCGTGTCTTTCTGCGCACCTGTCTGGTCACCTGGCTGTCCTGCTGTGTACCTGAATTCCATCGATTTGCATATGTGGTAAGAGAGAGAGAGAAGGAGAGAGAGAGAGAGGCGGAGAGGTGTTACATGAAAGGTCTGCTGCCCGTAGATTGTGGAAGCTACATGCTTGACAAATGAGCGTTCTTTACGTTAGCGACAGACCACTACATATAGTGTAACCTCGGAGCTGAGTGGATATGAAGTAATAGTAGTAGTAGTAGTAGTAGTAGTAGTAGTAGTAGTCGTAGTGAAAATAGCAATAAGTGCAGTATTAGTAGTAGGAGTAAGACTAGTACTAGTAGTAGTAGTAGTAGTAATAATAGTAATTGCAATAGTATCAGAAGCATTAGTAGTAGTAGTAGTAGTAATAGTAGTAACTGTAGCAGCAATAGTAGTAGAAGTAGTAGTAATAATAGCAGCTGTAGTAGTAGGAGTAGGGCTAATAGTAACAATATTAGTATTATCAATAATAGTAGTTGTTGTAGCAGTAGCAGTAGCAGCGGTAGTAGTAGTAATAATAGTAGCAATTGTAGTGGTACTAAAAGTAGTAGTAGTAGTAGTAGTAGTGGTAGTAGTAGTCATAATTAACTAACAGTAGTAGTAGTAGTAGTAGTAGTAGCAACAGTAGTAGTTAACAGTAGTAGTAATCATAGTTGACAGTAGTAGTAGTAGTAGTAGTAGTAGTAGTAGTAGTAGTAGTAGTAGTAGTAGTAACAGTAGTAGTAATCATAGTTGACAGTAGTAGTAGTAGTAGTAGTAGTAGTAGTAGTAGTAGTAGTAGTTAACAGTAGTAGTAATCATAGTTGACAGTAGTAGTAGTAGTAGTAGTAGTAGTAGTAGTAGTAGTAGTAGTAGTAGTAGTAGAATTATTGATAATAATGATGCTGAAAGTGGTAACAGTAGCAGTAGGACCGGTATAGCAATAGTAACTATAATAATAGTAGCATTAGTAGTAGTGACAGTTGTAGTAATAGCGATAGTAATTAGTAGTAAATAATAGTAGTAGTATTGACAGTGGTGGTGGTGGTAATATTAATAGAAAACGTAGCACTAGAAGAAGAAGACGATGAAGAAGAAGAAGAAAAAAGAAGAAGAAGAAGAAAAGTTGAAAGATTGAGTATAACATTCCATCCATTTCAGAATGAGCCGCGAATGTCATAACTCTGATCAAATGTCTGCAGGAGCAGAGATATTCTGTTGTGTAAATAGCGCAGTAAAGAATAAAAGATCTGGTTTATACAAGCTCAAGTTTATTGTTTTAGCCTGCACAACTTGCGCGTGTTTTTTCTCGCACACAATATTCGTGCCATACTATTTCCAGCTCGTGTGTATAGCATTTCCGTGGCCTTGCTTCACTGTTTTGGCAGATATAATGGCTTAAACAACGTCTCCACAACAGAGAAAATAAGCTAAGAGAGATGGATGAATCCGCACAGAATTTATTGTCAATTTCTTATTCTTATTTTATGACTGATTTATCTTCCGTAGTGCAGACTGTTTCTATCTTTGACGATTCCAATTTTGCAATCAGCCTCCCGTAGCTGACGGGCTAGTGCAGTGTTTCCCAACCTGCTTTGGATCATGGCTCACTTCAACGCCTCGAAGACTTTGATGACTCCGCCCACTTCCCCGCCCAGTAGCATAATAGTCAGTTAAGTTCTGAAAACATATATAACATACAGTATAAATATATTCTAATTGCGCCACGAAATATTCAAAATGCCCCTCTTCCTGAGGCGTATTCCCCACGTTGGGAAACACTACGCTAATGTCAAGATTGGCGGACCGTAGCCGACTAAAGCTGTTCAATCTCTTCATTGGTAACCCCCAGTAACAGGCCTAGCAGGGATCATTACAGTCCCCATGGTGGTGGACTCTGCTAAAGAAGTACTGCACACCTCGTGCTTTTATACCTCCACTTAGGGACTGAAAAAAATACAGTTCCCCCCTCACCTAATCCGCTCCTACACCGACAGAATGGTGTCCTTCAACATCTTCACAGCATCGGCTGTATATAAGGTCAGCTCGCAGTTCCATGTAGAAAGAAGAAGATCTCTGACCATTTCTCACATTTTCTTATGTTAATTTTTTTTTCTTTCCGTAATAGACCACCCTCCCCCCCCCCCCGCCCCCAAATAACCAGCTAATAAGAATATATACGCATTTATACACCTCTTCCAGATTCACAACATTAGATTTACTAATGTTAGATTTACTATGTCTATATTTTCATGTCTGTGTTACGTTAAATTCGCAGTCCATATTATCATTTGTCTGCTAAATTCAATACGTTGTCCATATTTTCATTTGTCTGCTAAATTCAATACGTTGTCCATATTTTCATTTGTCTGCTAAATTCGATACGTTGTCCATATTTTCATTTGTCTGCTAAATTCAATGCGTTGCCCATATTTTCATATCCCTGCTGAATTCAAAATGTCGTCCACTTGTCATTCTTCTGCTAATCTCATTGCATAACCCATATCTTCTCACGGAACTGAATGCTGCAATATTTCGTGAGAACAGCCTTAGCCTGGGCCAGGGGCGGCCCACTTACATTTCTTAGCCACTAGAAAAAAAACATACAAATTCACACTAAAATTCACACTAAAATTCACACTAAAATTCATAGTAAAATTCGTACTGGTGCGTTATATTGTATAGCCCAGTGTTTCTCAAAGCCCCCTACCCCACCCCCCGCGGGCGCTGGAAGGGACCAGCAGGGCAGTGAAGGACAAAAGCTGAGGATGTGACGTGGGAGAAAAATGGGGGAGGGGACTCAGCCCGAACAAGCACGAGAAACACTGGTTTATCCAGGTTTGGCACAGTCCCTCTCAAAAACAAAACAAAAAATAAATAACACAAATGTACACCTCTATATGCCTCATTCGCAACCTCACAAATAACAGCAGCCAACCCCACTACAAACAACATACATGGGTTTGGCAGACAGTATATTTTAACAATTACACAGCCGGGTTTCAAAATCATATTAAGATTTGTTTAGACTGACATGAGCCATGGACGCTAACATTTCTAATCTTGTCTCGTGATCTCTTCCCAACAATAGATGTGACAGATAAAGCGGATGGCGACTGCAGTAAAACTGGTTCAGATAATAAAGTTAGATAGAGGTGTATGGCGTAGTTTTATAAAGTGGCAGAGGGAGTGAGTAAAGTGAGAAAAAACGAATAGAAAGTATTAGAATGTATAAATGAAAAACATAAAACATCCATAAAGAGATCTTACATCCTTCCCGTGCCGTTAAACGTCATATAGGGCTCGTATGGTAGTTCCCCAAGATGTCCTGTCTTCGGCGAGTTTTTCAGTCTCATCAAAGGATGTTATAACCACTGAATTGGCTACTCTTAACAATGTCCTCTTTAGAGTTTCACGTGGTCGACCTCTTTTTCTTCGGCCGTTTGTGTTCCATTTAATAGCTTGTTTGAGGATTCTCTGATTGTTTCTTCTCATCACATGACCGACATATGTCCATCTTCTTTTTCTGATCAACCATGAGACAGGTTGTTGTTTGCTCGTCTGTCTGATCTCTGCGTTGTTCTTAAATTCATTCCACTTTATACCGAGTATTTTCCTTAGGCATTTGTTTTCGAAAGAGTCTAATTTCTTGTCTATTTCTTTAGTTGTTTTCCAGCTTTCACATGCATAAATGAGGGTGGATATTACATTTGAATTCAATAATCTTAACTCAGCTTTTGTGCTCATGCCATATGTTCTCAAGATTCTTGAAGGTCAGTGCTGATTTGGCAATCAATTAGAATTCTAACTTCTTTTCTGGTGTCACCATTGTGGTCTATATATAGCCGCCGAGATATGCAAAATGGTTTAGATCTTCAACAGCTGTTCCTTCTAGGTATATTGGATATAAAGAGATGGCGATGTGCAAAACAATAACCCCAGACACATTAGCCATACTGATACTTGCCAAGCTATCCAAATATACCCGTGAAATATGAACTTCTTCTTCATCTTCCTCTTCTCTACTACAAGCTTTCCCAATATCTATTTGATGTCGACTACATGCCTCCATGAATTATAAAACTTAAAAGTTATCTTAAACTGCTCTTACAGACACCGAATACAATTAATTGTTTTCTGAATAGTCCCGAAAATTTTGTTTAGTATATCTCTCTCTGAACCTTAAGTGCCCAGGGCACATAGGGCTCGTATGGTAGTTCCCCAAGATGTCCTGTCTTCGGCGAGTTTTTCAGTCTCATCAAGGGATGTTATAACCACTGAATTGGCTACTCTTAACAATGTCCTCTTTAGAGTTTCAAGTGGTCGACCTCTTTTTCTTCGGCCGTTTGTGTTCCTTTTGATAGCTTGTTTGAGAATTCTCTGATTGTTTCTTCTCATCACATGACCGACATATGTTCACCTTCTTTTTCTGATCAACCATGAGACAGGTTGTTGTTTGCTCGTCTGTCTGATCTCTGCATTGTTCTTGAATTCATTCCACTTTATACCGAGTATTTTCCTTAGGCATTTGTTTTCGAAAGAGTCTAATTTCTTGTCTATTTCTTTAGTTGTTTTCCAGCTTTCACATGCATAAATGAGGGTGGATATTACATTTGAATTCAATAATCTTAACTTGGTTTTTGTGCTCATGCCATATGTTCTCAAGATTCTTGAAGGTCAGTGCTGATTTGGCAATCAATTCGAATTCTAACTTCCTTTCTGGTGTCACCATTGTGGTCTATATATAGCCGCCGAGATATGCAAAATGGTTTAGATCTTCAACAGCTGTTCCTTCTGGGTATATTGGATATAAAGAGATGGCGATGTGCAAAACAATAACCCCAGACACATTAGCCATACTGATACTTGCCAAGCTATCCAAATATACCCGTGAAATATGAACTTCTTCATCTTCCTCTTCTCTACTACAAGCTTTCCCAATATCTATTTTATGTCGACTACATGCCTCCATGAATTATAAAACTTAAAACTTATCTTAAACTGCTCTTACAGACACCGAATACAATTAATTGTTTTCTGAATAGTCCCGAAAATTTTGTTTAGTAGATAGTCATTTATAATGTATGTAGTTACTTCTGTACTGAGTGAATGTTTAAGAGCGAAACGTAAATGTTATATTTTATTTTATGTCTCTTGGCTTCAATGTTAGTTATGTTTGTTATATGAATAGCATATTTGTAGAATGTCTGGAATAGAGTGAAAGATGTATGATAAAGGGCAGAATGTCAGACGGGCTTGCGTGCCCAATTCTTAACCCTTTTGAAATAAAGATCAATCAGTCAATCAATCAATCAATCAATCTCCTTCTGCGTTCGAGATTGTTGGTCACATAAGATCATGATTCCTGTTGACATGGCAAAGCTCGCAGTCCTTTCCTGATCCTGATAGGAGACTAATGCACGTATCGGCTGTTCTTTCATAGTGAAGCGAGTATGAACCTCGTCTAGTAAGGTAGTGATTCAGCAATTTGCATAACATGACTGGAGGCTGTTGCTCACAGCACCTGCCTGACTTTTACCATGTATTACTCACACTTGGATGGCGCTGCCAGTCAGAACAATACATAGCTCGGTCTGGTCTGAAGAGAACCAGACAAGGCACATCCCATCTCGCTAGTTAGTCTGAGGGGACTAGTTAAATTAACGCCCGGCGAGTGTCCGATAACACTTCATTTTATCTGTCTGTACGGTGTTAGCATCAGTTTAGGTTTGTCAGGCTGTTCTTCTTCTCCTACGCTTTCTAGTGTATGTGAGCGTGTCTGTGAGTGTGCGTTTGTGTGTCTGTATGTGTATGTGGGTGTGTGTCTATCTGTGTGTGATTGTGTGTCTGTCTGATTGTGTATGTGTGTGTCTGTGAGTGTGTGTGTGTCTGTATGTGCATGTGAGTGTTTGTCTGAGCGTGTCTGGTGTTAGTGTCCATATTTTCCCTAGAGACACATAGACGCATACCTCTTTGTGTCTCTGGGGAAAATATGGGCACTGACACCATATCTCTATGTATCTCTAAGGAAAATTGGGCACTAACACCGTGTCTCTATGTGTCTCTAGGGAAAATGTGGGCACTGACGCTATGTCTCTATGTGTCTCTAGGGAAAATATGGGCACTGACACCATGTCTCTATGTGTCTTTAGGGGAAATGTGGGCACTGGCACCCCGCCCCCTTCCCCGCCCAGCAGCATAATAGTCAGCTAAGTTCTGAAAACGTATAGAACATATCTTATCTTATATCTTATATCCTTCCCGTGCCGTTAAACGTCACATAGGGGTCGCAAAGTAGTTCGTCAATTTTTCCTGTCTTCGGCGAGTCTTTCAATCTCATCAAAGGATTTTATACCTGTTAATTTTAGCACAACATATGCATTATTCATAGATTTTGAGAAAGCCTTTGACAGTGTCAACAGAGATGCACTGTGGAAAATCCTAAGATGGCATGGCCTCCCCCATAAAATAGTTAATGTAATCAAAGCCCTATACGAGGGTTTTCAGTGCAAAGTTATCTGTGGAGAACATACCTCCAGCAGCTTTAGGGTACAAACAGGAGTGAAACAGGGATGTGTACTATCACCAACATTATTTATCTTGGCAGTAGACTGGTTAATGAAGGAGGCAACATCAGACAAACGCAGAGGATTACAATGGACCCTTAACACAGTGCTGGAGGACCTTGACTTTGCGGACGACATTTGTCTATTATCAAGCAGTCACAAAGATATGCAAGATAAAATAAACAAGTTAACCCAGAATGCAAACAACATAGGACTAAAGATCAACGTAGGAAAGACAAAGTTAATGAAGCAAAATGTGAACAACAGAAATGTACTCAGAGTAGATAACAAGTTAGTGGAGGAGGTCAACGAATTTGTATACCTTGGCAGCAGAGTAGTAGAAAATGGAGACAGCACAGAGGACATCAACAGCAGACTTACTAGAGCAAACCAGGCTTTTGCAATGCTACAGAATATATGGAAATCAAATAAACTAAGCACAAATATGAAAATCAGGATATTTAAGAGTAATGTTCTAAGTGTACTACTCTATGGAAGTGAATGCTGGAAAATCACCAAAACCATAGAAAACAAGTTGAATTCTTTCCAGACTAAATGTTTACGTAGAATTAAAAAAATATTTTGGCCAAACACCATAAGAAATAACATCTTATTGGCAGAAATGCAGATGAAACCACTGACAACAATTATTGAGGAAAGACGCTGGCGATGGTTGGGACATGTGCTCCGAATGACTGACAACTCACTACCAAAAATAGCACTAAGATGGACACCACAGGGGAGCAGAAGTAAGGGTAGACCAAAAGAGACATGGAGAAGAACAACAGAAAGGATGTTGAGCAATAGAGGGCTCACCTGGGCAAGAGCAGAAAAAAAGGCGAAAGACAGGCATTTGTGGAAAACCCTTGCGGAAGCCCCATGTGCCCTGGGCACTTAAGGTTCAGAGAGAGAGAGAGAATTTAGCCTCTCTTAACAATGTCCTCTTTAGACTCACACGCGGTCTGCCTCTTTTTATTCGGCCTGTTGTGTTCCACTTGATAGCTTGTTTTTGGATTCTCTGATAATTTCTTCTCATCAAGTGACCAACATATGTCCATCTCCTTTTCTTGATCACCCATGAGACTGGTTGTTGTTCAGTCATCTGTCTTATCTCTGCATTGTTCTTGAATTCGTTCCACTTTATGCCGAGTATTTTCCTTAGGCATTTGTTTTCAAAAGAATCTAATTTCTTGTCTGTTTCTTTAGTTGTTTTCCAGCTTTCGCATGCATAAATGAAGGTGTATATTACATTTGAATTGAATAGTCTTAACTTTTTTTGTGTGCTTATAACTTTTGAATTCCATATGTTCTCAAGATTCTTGAAGATTGATGCTGCTTTTGCAATTCTGATTCTAACTTCCTTTCTAGTGTCACCATCCTCGTCTATGTAGCTACCAAGGTATGCAAACTGATTGACTTCTTCAATATCTGTCCCTTCTATGTGTATTTTTTCATTTTGATTAAGGGGAATTTTCATTATTTTTGTTTTGTCCTTGTTAATTTCAAGTCATATTTTGCTAGCCAGTGAAGACAGGCTATCTGTTTTTTCGTGCATGGAATTCACATTGTTACTGATAAGAGTTATGTCACCAGCAAAATCAAGATCTTCTAGTTGGGTCCCATGTACCCAGTCAATACTTGTGTAGAACATATAGTATAAATATATTCTAACTGCGCCACAAAATATTCAAAATGTCCCCCCTCCTTGAGGCGTATGTCCCACGTTGGGAAACACTACGCTAATGTCAAGATTGGCGAACAATAGCCGACTAAGGCTGTCCCATCTCTCCAGTAGTACCCGCCCCCCAGTAACAGGCCTAGCAGGAATCACTACAGTCCCCATGGTGGTGGACTCTGCTAAAGAAGTACTGTACACCTCGTGCTTTTATACCTCCATTTAGGGACTGAAAAAAAACAGCTCTCCCCCCCTCCTTTTCCCCCGTAATCCGCTCCTACACCGACAGAATGGTGTCCTTCAACATCTTCACAGCATCGGCTGCAAATAAGATCAGCTCGGAGTTCCATGTAGAAAGAAGATGATCTCTGACCACTTCTCACATTTTCTTTTGTTTTTTTTATGTTGGTGTGCGTCTGTGAGTGTTTGTGTCTGTATGTGTATGTGAGTGTGTGTTTGAGTGCGTCTGGTGTTAGTGTCCATATTTTCCCTACAGACACATAGAGACATATCTCTATGTGCCTCTAGGGAAAATATTGGCACTGAAACCATGTCTCTTTGTGTCTCTATTGGAAATGTGGGCACTGACACCATATATATATATTCCTTGAATAACGTAAAGTCTACATACAAGACCCACGCAAACTTATCTCTTGTAAATACTCATAAATTCCTGTGATTCTGTCTCTTCCCCAGCTCCTCCAGGATTCAGGATTCACTTAGATTTCCGGGATAAGTTTGTACTGGAGAAGTCTGAAGGCTGCAAGTACGACTACCTGGAGGTTCGGGACGGCCCATTCGCCTACTCTCCCCTGATATCACGATACTGCAATGCCGAGTTCCCTCCCATTATTACGTCCTCGGGCCGTTATCTGTGGATGAGATTCAAAACGGACGACCTGCTCCAGTACGGCGGGTTTCGGGCCGTATATTCTTATCATAAAGATCACAGTAAGTATCCATACCACAAGCAGTTTTAACACTAACATATGCCTATTATGATAAAAAAAAAGATTACGCTGAAGTAAAGATATAGGTAAAGCTTTTACACCATAAAGATACTTCGAGGGCATTGTGTTAGTGCCTGGGACACTGAATATGGGTGTAGATGTCTAAGACGAGGACCCTGGAATGAAGAATAAGGAAGAAGAAGTAGTAGTAGTAGTAGTAGTAGTAGTAGTAATAGTAGTAGTAGTAGTAGTAGTAGTAGGTAGGTAGTAGTAGTAGTAGTAATAGTAGTAGTAGTAGTAGTAGTAGTAGGTAGGTAGTAGTAGTAGTAGTAGTAATAGTAGTAGTAGTAGTAGGTAGGTAGGTAGTAGTAGTAGTAGTAGTAGTAGTAGTAGTAGAATAGTAGTAGTGGTTAGTAGTAGTAGTAGTAGTAGTAGGTAGATAGGTATGTAGTATTAGTAGTAGTAGTAGAATAGTAGTAGTAGTAGGTAGGTAGGTAGGTAGTAGTAGTAGTTAGTAGTAGTAGTAGTAGTAATAGTAGGTAGGTAGGTAGGTAGTAGTAGTAGTAGAATAGTAGTAGTAGTAGAGTAGTAGTAGTAGAGTAGTAGTAGTATTAGTAGTAGTAGTTAGTAGTTGAGTAGTAGTAGTAGTAGTAGAATTAGTAGTAGTAGTAGTAGCAGTAATAAGGTAAAGATAAAGGTAATCCTCTCATGCCTTTTAGAGGCACATAGTAGTTAGTAGTAGTGACAAAACTTACCAGAAGAAGGGCACCACTGCTTCATCATCTTCATGCTCCCGACCTAAGGCGTAAGGAAAACCATGAAGGTTGCAGCAACATATCTTGACAGAATCTCAGCCGATCTATCTGAAGAATATTCCACCCGGCTTCAGAGAGAAACAGCTTTGACCTTCATTACCGCTCTCACAAACGCTGGTTGCAGTAACAGTCCATTCAGTCCTAAACAACACCATAAATAACAACTGTCTTGATCTTTTGTTTTGTTTCCTCTTTCTGATGAATGCATCATAAGGGTCTCTTGACAGAGCTTTCCCCTCCTCATCGCCTGCCCTTTCAGTTAGCCATTCAGTTTTCATCCACGACTAGCCTTCTGAAAACGGGTGATGCCCTTTGAGCCCCGAGATATGCATCTATTGAATCACGCTCTCTTCCCCCCCTCCCCCTCCCCTCCACTCCCGCTTTTGGCCATCTATAAAGCTTCCTTATTAGCATTTAAACATCTGTGGAAATTTCACATGTTTATGGAAATTATCCTACAACTGTGATTCTTAACGTTTTGTTGGCCGCGGGCCATTTTTCCCGGGCCTGCGGGCAGTTGTGGACCCTCTCGTTAAAACAAACCAAACAGTGACTAGAACCCAGGCAATGCTGAGATACAAAGAAGACTTGACTCTTTGAATTCAGTGGTCCGGAACATCAAAGTCACGAATAGAAAGCTCACTGTCGTGCTTTGCAGGAGAATAGAATGCCAGATGGCAATACTTGATTAGCTGGAGGGGGTGGGGGTCTTTTTGTGTGTGTTTACTCCTCAGTACCAAAACCATTTGCTGGCCCATTGACCCCCCCCCCCCTAAAACTTCAAGTTAATAACCAATGTTCTAGACTCTAGTGATTCCAAACCTGGGCTGCTCGAGAAAGAAGTTGGATAATGGCAGAAAACATATACAAAACAGCAAAACAATAGTAACAATTAATATGAAGGGGTACAATTTATGGAAACTGGTTGCCAAGGGGTATGCCAGCCGAAGAAGGTTGGGGAACATTGTGTTTAGATGATCGATTTTTTATGTTATGGTGTCTCCCCCACCCCCCTCCAATATTTAATTCCGTTTCGTATTAGTAATTTCTTGTGTTTGTTGTTTACCTTCAGCTCAAAATGACGGGGTCGATGACAGGAAAGGTGAGCGGCAACCAACTTCCCAGGGTGTGTTGTAGTAGGCCACTGTTATATTGTAGTGTCTGTAATAGTGTAGTAAATAATGTGTACAATTGTAATGCGCGCTTTCAGATACTAACATACTTTTTTTTTTATTTCTTACGAGCATTATGCTGATGTTGTCTGGGCGATTATGTTGCTGATATTTGCTTGTTTTGTGCCATTTTTTTTCTCATTTATTTTGAGTGTTTAACGATTGGGGATGTGAAATTTTGTTATATATGTATTATTACTCTTTCATTATACATGTCATATGTTTGTTTCTTCTTTTTTGTACTGGTCATCGGAGAGGCCTACAAGAGAGCTGTTAGGGAGGCAAAGTTCATCAAGGGACTTGCAAATATCTGACTTACTGGTTTGTCATGGACTGCCCTTCTATAATTTAATGTAACCTATCACGTCCCGCGTTTGTTTCAAGCCAGCTTATCATGTACTCTTGAACGGGTCTCTTTCTCAATTGCGGAGTGCAATGTGTCAAAGTGAAACAAGAGGTTCATCTCAAAGGAACATAGTTGACAGAACTTGCACTTCAGCGTCTCACGACTTGGACGGACGACAACATAACTTGTGAGACATACACTCTGAGAGGAAACACCAGGTTCTGACAAGCCATACCATTACTACAAGTAGTGTGATCAAGACATCTTGGACGATTTAATACGAGTTTAATGGAGGATGATGATGATGATGATGATGATGATGATGATGATTGGACATGATTATAAGATGTCTCAAAATACTGACAGGACAAGGACCATCGCAACACTGGCTGAAAGTAACAATAGCCAGTGTTTCCACGACAAACAAAGGAAAACTAGCGACGCTCTCTGTCTCTCTCGAGTAACAGTCACACCATAACGAAAATAGAGGTGTAAGGTTCTGTGTTACAAAAAGGAAAGATGAGGAAAGTTAGCAGAAATAAGAATGGCAGAAAGTAAGATGAGTACATACAAATGAAGGACATACACCAACCAATATTTCGGCAAAAGCCTTTTTTCGAGGATCGCATATAAAAACAACAGCCCCATGTGCCCTGGGCACTTAAGGTTCAGAGAGAGAGAGAGAGAGAGAGAGAGAGAGAGAGAGTAGTAGTAGTAGTAGTAGTAGTAGTTAGTAGTAGTAGTTAGTAGTTAGTAGTAGTAGTAGTAGTAGAATTAGTAGTAGTAGTAGTAGCAGTAATAAGGTAAAGATAAAGGTAATCCTCTCATGCCTTTTAGAGGCACATAGTAGTTAGTAGTAGTGACAAAACTTACCAGAAGAAGGGCACCACTGCTTCATCATCTTCATGCTCCCGACCTAAGGCGTAAGGAAAACCATGAAGGTTGCAGCAACATATCTTGACAGAATCTCAGCCGATCTATCTGAAGAATATTCCACCCGGCTTCAGAGAGAAACAGCTTTGACCTTCATTACCGCTCTCACAAACGCTGGTTGCAGTAACAGTCCATTCAGTCCTAAACAACACCATAAATAACAACTGTCTTGATCTTTTGTTTTGTTTCCTCTTTCTGATGAATGCATCATAAGGGTCTCTTGACAGAGCTTTCCCCTCCTCATCGCCTGCCCTTTCAGTTAGCCATTCAGTTTTCATCCACGACTAGCCTTCTGAAAACGGGTGATGCCCTTTGAGCCCCGAGATATGCATCTATTGAATCACGCTCTCTTCCCCCCCTCCCCCTCCCCTCCACTCCCGCTTTTGGCCATCTATAAAGCTTCCTTATTAGCATTTAAACATCTGTGGAAATTTCACATGTTTATGGAAATTATCCTACAACTGTGATTCTTAACGTTTTGTTGGCCGCGGGCCATTTTTCCCGGGCCTGCGGGCAGTTGTGGACCCTCTCGTTAAAACAAACCAAACAGTGACTAGAACCCAGGCAATGCTGAGATACAAAGAAGACTTGACTCTTTGAATTCAGTGGTCCGGAACATCAAAGTCACGAATAGAAAGCTCACTGTCGTGCTTTGCAGGAGAATAGAATGCCAGATGGCAATACTTGATTAGCTGGAGGGGGTGGGGGTCTTTTTGTGTGTGTTTACTCCTCAGTACCAAAACCATTTGCTGGCCCATTGACCCCCTAAAACTTCAAGTTAATAACCAATGTTCTAGACTGTAGTGATTCCAAACCTGGGCTGCTCGAGAAAGAAGTTGGATAATGGCAAGAAAACAGATACAAAACAGCATAACAATAGTAACAATTAATATGAAGGGGTACAATTTATGGAAACTGGTTGCCAAGGGGTATGCCAGCGGAAGAAGGTTGGGGAACATTGTGTTTAGATGATCGATTTTTTATGTTATGGTGTCTCCCTCACCCCCACCCCCCCTTCCAATATTTAATTCCGTTTCGTATTAGTAATTCTTGTGTTTGTTGTTTACCTTCAGCTCAAAATGACGGGGTCGATGACAGGAAAGGTGAGCGGCAACCAACTTCCCAGGGTGTGTTGTAGTAGGCCACTGTGTTATATTGTAGTATCTGTAATAGTGTAGTAAATAATGTGTAAAATTGTAATGCGCGCTTTCAGATACTAACATACTTTTTTTTTATTTCTTACGAGCATTATGCTGATGTTGTCTGGGTGATTATGTTGCTGATATTTGCTTGTTTTGTGCCATTTTTTTTTCTCATTTATATTGAGTGTTTAACGATTGGGGATGTGAAATTTTGTTATATATGTATTATTACTCTTTCATTATACATCTCATATGTTTGTTTGTTCTTTTTTTTGTACTGGTCATCGGAGAGGCCTACAGGAGAGCTGTTAGGGAGGCAAAGTTCATGAAGGGACTTGCAAATATCTGACTTACTGGTTTGTCATGGACTGCCCTTCTATAATTTAATGTAATCTATCACGTCCCGCGTTTGTCTCAAGCCAGCTTATCATGTACTCTTGAACGGGTCTCTTTCTCAATTGCGGAGTGCAATGTGTCAAAGTGAAACAAGAGGTTCATCTCAAAGGAACATAGTTGACAGAACTTGCACTTCAGCGTCTCACGACTTGGACGGACGACAACATAACTTGTGAGACATACACTCTGAGAGGAAACACCAGGTTCTGACAAGCCATACCATTACTACAAGTAGTGTGATCAAGACATCTTGGACGATTTAATACGAGTTTAATGGAGGATGATGATGATGATGATGATGATGATGATGATTGGACATGATTATAAGATGTCTCAAAATACTGACAGGACAAGGACCATCGCAACACTGGCTGAAAGTAACAATAGCCAGTGTTTCCACGACAAACAAAGGAAAACTAGCGACGCTCTCTGTCTCTCTCGAGTAACAGTCACACCATAACGAAAATAGAGGTGTAAGGTTCTGTGTTACAAAAAGGAAAGATGAGGAAAGTTAGCAGAAATAAGAATGGCAGAAAGTAAGATGAGTACATACAAATGAAGGACATACACCAACCAATATTTCGGCAAAAGCCTTTTTTCGAGGATCGCATATAAAAACAACATGAAGAAAGGATGAAAAACATACAGACTTAATCTTTCTGGCCTCCTCCTTGTAAGAAAGTTCGACACAAAATCATAACGAATACACAAACACTGCTCTCCTCTCGGGAGTCAAGACCAAACTGTTTCTAACTAAAATAAAAACTTTCATACAAAAAATCATCTCTCAAAACCTTCCCTGACAAATCCCGTGCGCCCGTATAAATACTCACGGTACGTGAAATACGTGAATCTAGAAGCTGCTACACGCGTATCAAAATCAGGGGGAAGTCACACCCATAACTTTTCTGTGTTGTCTGAACAACAGGGGAAATAACCCAACAAAATATGCCGTTACACTTCCTTTTTTTCTGAAGAAAGCCAAAAATGTCACTCTCTCTGCGACACTTCTTTCTTTTTATATTTTGACAATGTTCTGCATCTACGAGGGGCGTTCAGAAAGTAATGCACCACATCGTTTTTCTCAGGAGCTGTTTGTTCCAAAAACATGAAATTTTTACACAATATACATGGATATATCATGTAAACATCGGTATTATTTAACATAGTCCCCATCATTTTGTACGGTTTTACGCCAGCGCGAAACAAATGCATGTATTCCTAGTCCGTACCAGATTTTCTCTTGATTATGTAGACATTTCTTCGCTGCATGAATCACTCCTTCGTCATCTTCAAATCTTACCCCTCGGAGTGCATCTTTAAGTGGACCAAACAGATAGAAATCAGAGGATGCCAAATCGGGACTATAGGGTGAATGGGGTAGTACGATCGAACCCAATTTGATGATTGCTTCCCGTACTGCCAGATTTGTGCGAGGGGCGCATTGTCGTGAAGGAGAAGCAGGTCTGCCGGATTCTTGTGCAGCCGAACTCTGCGGAAACGCTGATTGAGTTTTTTCAATGTCGTAATGTAAGCTTGCTAGTTGATTGTCTCTCCTCTTGGCATAACATCCAAAGGATCACACCTTCAATGTCCCAAAAAGACAGTGATCATGACTTTTCCAGCTGAAGGAGTTGTCTTGAATTTCTTTCTTCGTGGCGATTGCAGAAGATGCCACTCCATTAATTGTCTTTTTGTCTCAGGTTCAAAATGATGTGCCCAGGTTTCGTCACTTATTACGATCTTAGCCAAAAAGTTCTCTCCCTCAGCACTGAAACGCTCCAACAGTTCAGAAGAAATTGCTTTCCTTTGCAATTGATGTTCATTTGTGAGACTTCGATGAATCCATCTTGTGCAAACCTTAGAAAATCCGAGAGCTTTTATAACTGCATTTGCACTGTCATTGCTGACTGACAGCTTTAATGCCAATTGTTGAGTGGTAATACACCTATCAGTAAGAATAATGCTCTCAGCGCATTTCAACATTTCTGCCTCGATGGATGTGGCAGGACGTCCACAGCGCAGCCGATAATGCTACTCCTTATCTCCACTTATTGATTCTTTGGTTCTCTGAACCCAGCGATTGACTGACCTCCTGTCGACAGCAAAGCTTCCATACAAATCACATAAACGCTTGTGGATGTTCTAACAGCTTCCTTCTCTGCAACGAGAAATTCTATCACAATTCGCTGCTTATACCGCAAGTTGCTAACAAGCTCCATTTCAACGGTTAGGGCAGCCATATTCTTTGGCCGGTTGAGGTGCAATTTGTTTCGCACAATCGGCACATACCGTGTTTAAACTGTGCAAAATTTCATGCTTCTGTCTTCATTATTAGCTGAAATAAACGATGTGGAGCATTACTTTCTCGTATCTTGTATTGATTTTTGTGTATTTTATCAATGTTTTATAGGGGTGAAGACGCTGTCTGGTGAGGCAATCAACGACCCATAGCTAATATGTTAGGTATATAATATAATAATTAGTGAATAATAGCTGACCAAGACCCTGTCCCAACTCCCAGTTGGTACCCCCAGTAACAGGCCTAGCACGGAAGGTACCATGATCAACAAGGTGGTCCTTCTGTCCAGGCTAAGAATATTTTAATCCAAAAGAACACTCACCACCGCGAGGTGGTAAACTTATCTAGCAGCACCCTTGCGGGTATATTAAAAAAAACGGAGCAGGGATCAGCATAGTCCCCATGGTGGTGGAGTCCGCAAGAAGCATTGCACACCCCCTGCGTTTTAATTGTACTCCAGGATTGAAAAAATAGCTGCCATAGCCCGCTCCCACGCCGATACGATGTTGTGCCTCAACATCTTCACAGCATCGGCTGCAAAGAACACCGGCTCGCAGTTACAGGGAGTTCGTACAAGTACAAATCCCTGTTTTACGACTCTGTTGTCTCATTATAAATATTGAGTATAAGTTTGCAACAAATTTGCTGAATGTGATAGTTGTGCATGTTTTGTCGTAGCAAGTGGTGTTTAAAGTCTTCATTTAAAGCGAGATCTGCTATCGATGTCTGCAAGATCTTCCAGCGGCTGTAAATTACAAGATCATGCAAATAGGATGTTGGAGAAAACGCCTGAAAAGCTGTGCCATAACTCCAGGAGCCGAGCTGCGTTTTCGCGTTAGTCCTAGCGAGCCATAGCTGACCAGAAACATGTCCCACCTCTCCCCCCACCCAAGTAACAGCCCAGCTTAGGTAAAAGAGGATGAAGATCGTTGTAGTATCGTGATGGAGTCTCCGAAAGAAGCATCGCATTTTTTCCCTGCAAGCCACTCCCCATTCAAAAACAATGATTGAGCTCCGGTCGGCTGCAAAGACCATCCTGCTCGTAGTAGTTCTAGGAAGATAGAACAACAAGAACAAGAACATCTACTTTAGTCTCACATTTTGCTGCAATGAAGCCGTGGTTTCGACCAGTTTTTTTTTTTTTTGGTGTGCTTGTTCTAACAGTAGCTGTTTACAATAACAAACTAAAACTCTTTCTGTCATCAATCATGCTCGTCGCAACTGCTGTTGTTTAAACAAGAAGTGTTGAAAGTTTTATAAGTTAACAAGTAAATACAATGCTTACTGTGAGATAAAAGGATATGCCTATATATATATATATATATATATGTGTGTGTGGGTGGGCGTGCGTGCGTGCGTGCGTGAGTGCGTTTGTGTGTGTGTGTGTGTGTATGAGAGAGAGAGAGAGAAGGTAAAAGTCCTCTTTCCATGACATGTAGAAATATTTGGGGATACGGTGTTAGGCTCGTATTTCCACGATCATCGGCACATGAAAGTCTGATGCAGTCAGTATTACGCCTGGTCGCATTTAGTTTCCCAGATTTCTCTGGTACCCGTTGTTAGAGGTTGGGGTGTTTGTATATACAAACTGCTGGGACTGAACCAGGTAACACCGGATTATTAAACCGAGAGCCTAACCACTTAGCCAACCAGGCCATCATAGCGCACTAAAGTTACTGTTTTTAATGAAACGGTTGTGCCATTGTGGTTCGTGGGCCAAGTGACCCAAAACAAGAAATTATCTTGTGCACCAAAAGTCTTGTCTGCGATTGTTTATTTCTATTAAGATTGTACTTTCAACTTTATAGGAAAAAGAAGGAAAACAAAAGAAAGAAAGACAGCTGCAGGAAAAGAAAGAAAGAAAGAAAAAAAGAAAGAAAGAAAGAAAGAAAGAATCTTTTATAGGACATTTCCCAGCATTCATCTCCCAAATACAAAATTGTCTTTTGCAACCTATTTTCTTACACTAGTATCAACTGTTTCCTTTGCAACGTTAAAAAAAGCAAAGGAAATAACTCCAGGAACAGGTTCCAGTACATACCAAACGGGTACCCGAAAGATTCGGTTCCTAAAGAAACCGGGTGCTGCCCAGCTCCACGTTACAGACTTGTTATCGCGCACCAAATGTCATGTTTTCTGGAGACCCTGTACAAGACTCATCTGTATAAAACTTATTTCTGAAGGTCAGTTCTACGTCTCCCTGAGGACTGATATCTAGACGGGCTGCTGAGCTGGTGCAGTGACAGCATGTGCCCAGAATATACTACAAGAGCCGTTACTTATATTATACTTATTATACTTATACTTATTATATATGCAATAACGTAAACTACAAAAAGTGCAAGAAATTATTCATTATATCACAGATATCCTGTGCACAAATAATGGGGTTTATTTTAATTTGGTGATCTCTGAAACTCGCAGTGACCTCTGCGACCTGTAGAATCCCTGTCAAACTGAGTCCTGACGATGCAGACGGAATTCTCTCCTCTGATGATGTGCCATATCCTGATGTCCATGATCCCAATGTTTCCAAAGGTCAGAATGTGGACTGCACGTGGGAGATTTACACTGACAAAGGTCATGGGGTAGGTAACCTTTTTTTTTTACAACCGATTTGACTTTGCTGGAACTAAAATTTTCCTATTCAGACAGCTGCAACTTAAATGTGTTTTTAAAATTCTTTTAACGTTTTTCAACTCCTGCACCATATAAAATGGAAATGATTCTAGGTTCTAAGGACTGGTATAGCCGGAGGTGGGGTGGAGGATATGCTCTCCACTCCATTGGCGTGCGTCTCAAATAGTCTCTGACAGTCAAGTCCAGCTTCTGGTCTTCTCGTGGCAGAACTGTTCAAACCGACAGGAGAAGGGGCGAAGGCGAATATTTGTCGCCTCAAAACCAGAAGCTTCGGGTAGATGAGAGTCATGTTTGGTAGCTCGTCTACCGCTGCTGGCGAGGTTCTTCAGCTGCCGTGCGTGGAGTGGGGCTCCTCCCAGCCAGTGAAGAAAGGTGCGAATGGGGCTGCCGCGCGGCGCCAATGTAGAAAAGGTGAAAGAAAGGATTAAGCGAAGTAAACAGTATTCAAATCACGGCACCTCTGGTCTGGAGGTCGGCCACGTCCTGTGTGCACCTATATCGGGCGAAATGCCTGAACCGGCTTAACCCAGAGGTTAAGACACTACTGGCGAGATTCTTCGGAAGCCGCGCGTGGAGTGAAATTCTTCCCGGCCAATGAAGAAAATGCTAAGAAGAAATTAGGGTTGCCGTGCGGCGCCGATGTGAAAAGGTGATAGAAAGGATAAAGGGAAGCTTAGTCGGTATGTCCAGTGGTCTCTCTGTGAGAGCTACTCATACCACGGCACCTCTGCTCTAGAGGCCGGCCACGTCCGATATACACCCATACTGGTGAAATATACCTAAACCGGCTTAAACAAGGGGTAAAATTTGATGGCTACGCATGTCTATACCACCACTATAGAAGTCGGTCACGTCCTAAACACGCCCGTACTGGGATAATATGCCTAAACCGGCTCAATCCAGGGGTGAAACTTACTAGTGGCAAGGATTCGTCCTCCTCGACAAAAGCTCCGTCCTGGTCACAAATAGGAAGGGTAGCGGCCACGACTACAAAATGCTGAAGTCGGAGACACTGGACCAGTGCAGTCTAGATAGGCAACCACCTCTGACCCGGCGGGGATGTATGCATATCCTAATCACGCTGAGGTTTTCCGGTGAGAAGTCCAACTCTAGGCTCGATAGGCAACCACCTCTCACCCAGCGGGGATACACTGATATCCAAAACACGTCGAGGTTTTCCAGTGAGAAAGTCCAACTCTAGATTAAACTGGTGCAACGAAAACCACGGTGTCACGCATTCCCGCTTCTGAGACCCACCAAGAATACAGGCTCAAGCCCTGCGATACTCTGAACCTCTTGTGGTCCTCTCGTGGATCTTGTGTTGTACTTTCGGGGACCACAGGGGACCACGGGACCTATCGAGGACCACAGGCGTAAATTCAGGAGGATCATGAGGCAATCTTGGTGGTACAAGCGAACGAAGAAGAAGAAGAAGAAGAAACTCATTTCTATATTACATACTCTGTAATCACAATATTACGGACATATAAGATGTATGATGTATTATCAGTCTGTATTGTCACTTAACTAACAAGCATAACTAGTCTTGGGTGCTACAACAGTGGTTTCCCGTTGACTTCTGTCTGTTTGTGTACGGACTCTCCTCTAGGATTTGGACTCCCTGTCCTACCCGCAAGGCGGCGGGAGTGAGAGGTTTTAATGCTCCTCATACCCGCCTGGTTTTCCCTTCACTGAGCACATGAGACACTTTAGTAGTGCCACCTACCACCAAACACCGTCTCTGAAACTACCGCCAGTAGGTCCGCAACCGCTTATTTGGGTAAGCACTTATTCACAGTGATCCTCCAATCAATGGCCTGACTGAAGGATCGGATAGACAATGCCAGTTGGCACGGATGATGATGATGATGATGATGATGATGATGATGATGATGATGATGATTGTTACTTAAGGAAAGTACTCTGGAACTTTTATATCAGTTTGGGGGTCCCCATTCAAATATAATATCAAAGAAAAATGCGGGAAGAATCGAAATAATTGTCCTGGAAAAACCGAAATACTTGTCCTGAAAGGAGGAAGGATTTGTAGGGAAAAGCGGTATGATGACAGTTCTGGAAGCACTGTTACTTCTTCTGATGATCTGAGAATCTGCATTTTTGTTTCGTTGTCTGTAAGCATAATAGCCAACGCCAGTCGGCACGGCACCTGATGATGATGATGATGTCTGTAAGAGCTTTGCTGATTGCAAGAACAGGCGATTCACACACGAGAAAGTGTGAAAGAGTGCAAGGTATGTCATTTTAAACCACAGTGGCACATGGAATTTTAAATACCGCAGATGGCAGTTCGGAATGGACAGCTTCGTACTGGATTTCCTTACTCTTTAAAGATGACACGGACAGAGAATGCCAGTACAGTTTATTTTCAGGACCGTGTACAGAGAACTGGAAAAGCAATGATCGTCAGAGCCATTTGGCAGGGCAATTGATAGCCTTTGGGGTATAGTTATCTTGGCATATAATTTCATAGGTCTGACGGTAGCTCCATGCCGCAGATCATATTTTTAGTATTGCGCACTTCAAAATAAATGTGTGCCAAGCGCTAGCTATATCTTCTGTAATGTGACTTCCTGTTGGCTAGAAATAACTTATGATGCACCTGTTACATGCTGCAAGCTAAATGTTCCACAACCTGGGCTCCATGGACCTCTAGGGGGTCGAATAAAGGATTTTTGGGAGGTCCACAGACAATCAAATAGATTGGCAAGTTTAAAACCATCTTAGTTAGCATCAATTAAATTCTATTTATTTGCTGTATTTTTAATAAGGGGTCCACAGCTGCTCTTAGACTGGAAGGAGGAGGGTCCATACTGTTCTCAGACCGGATAAAAAGGATCCACTTTCAAGGAAAGAAGTTTAAGATCCACTGTTGTGCTTAGATGCTGTTAATGACGAAATAATTGTTTGTCTTTTTTTTACATCAACTGTTATCATTACGCCATTTTTCGTTATTTCCTACTCACAGCTTTTGAGTGAACTGAGATCACGGTCGTAGTGTCTGTAGTTTTCATGTCCTCTCCCAATATACAGTTCAACAGAAGATAAGCTTTCATGCGGTCCGTTTAAAGGATTCCACGGATGGTATATTTCTTAACGAATGTTCTTAAAATTAACGGTAGCACAATTACATTTTTTTAAAGTCACGTCTGAGAGGCCCATGGGGATGTGGTGTTAGTGTCCATATTTTCCTTGACCTGTCAGCACAATAGAGGGCGTTGTGGTCAGTAATCAGGCCTGGCCGACTTTCTTTCCCCCAACTCAAGAAGCAGTCGGGTGCCCATTTCTACAGCTGGGTGACTGGGGCGCCTCCGGCCGGATTCGAACCCCCGATCTTAGCTATGAGATAATAGTGCACTATTCACTTCGCCACTCAGACCTCCACATGTACATAACGATGGACATAAAACTATGGGCGCAGGCTTGCAGGCACAGTATCATTTTCCCCGTCTCTGTTTTCTGAAAAAGAATACAAGCATATTTCCTGCTAGCTTGGATGTGCAGTCATTTAGAATTTGTGCTAGAATTTCAAAGAAAAATCTAGCAGCGAAACGAACCTACACCGTACACAAGAGCATTTCTTCTAACGTGACATTTTGCAGAAAATTTCCCACGGAGTCTTGGCACAATTCTGTTACACTGATGTCTTCTCGCGTACTTATTACACTGATGTCTTCTCCTGTTCTTGTCTGAGGCTCCAAGCTCTTGCAGGTTTACATTTGCCCGCCTCTAAGCGTTTTTTTTTTGTGTGCACATCTTGAGAACAATTATCAAGGACCAGATTGTTACAGATAGGAAGAAGCCCTCATTCAACGAGGATATGAATCAATTATGAAGATACGTACATTGGTGAAAGATCGTACGCTCATGGGAGATAATGCAAGGACGCGTAGAAAGAATTTCTGTTCATTCATAGCAATTTTCACACTTCCAGAACAAGGGAGATGGTTACGGATATTCCTTGGTACAGAATTAGCCTTTTATTCTTTGTTTTGATGGGGTTTTTTTTCCCTTCACGACTGCACGCACCCACACGCCCACGCAAACACACACACATACACAAACACAAACTGCTTCTCAGGGTAACTTAGAAGTACCAAGTAAGTCCCCTGGGGATATGGCCTCTCGGAGAGACCATTACATCGTTGAATAATGGAATCCACATTTGTCGCAAGGGGCTACTATATCAAAGAATATTCTGTAACATATTCGTCTCAAGTGAATAGTATACCCTCTTCTGTTACGTATTTATCTGAAGTGAATATTATAGCATCTGATATCTGTTACATATTTATCTGAAGTGAATATTATAGCATCTGATATCTGTTACATATTTATCTGAAGTGAATATTATACCCTCTGATATCTGTTGTGTATTTATCTGAAGTGAATATTACACCCTCTGATATCTGTTACATATTCATCTCAGGTGACTATTATATCCTATAACAGTGGTTCTCAGTTGGTAGTCCGAGGATTCCAGGGGGTCCGCGAAATCTGTGGTAGGGGTCCGTGACAAAAAAATCCAGGTCGTTGTTTTTTGTGTTGTTTTTTTTTGGGGGGGGGGGAGGGGTGGTTCTAAATTTTCACCGAGAAATGTTTAACAGTGTTTAATTTGATTTTTCATTGAAAATAATGTTCAAAGAATGCAGACTGGGACAAGGTTTTTCTTTCCGATGATAAGAAGGTTGATGAGAAAGCGTTGAGACAGCTCATTCCCTCTTGTCCCACATAGCTTTGTGAACAAACGTTTTCACGCGAAGAATAAGCACAAGAATCGGTTTGATGTTGATCCAGATTTCAGATTAAAAAACAGGAAATATACTGAACCATATTCGGAAGCAATTTTTTTTTAAATAAAAAGAGGCATGATTTCCCTCACCATATTTAGAATGGTTAGCTGCCACATATTTCCTATTCTGTCCGTTTGTCACGACGAATAGGAATGTTAATTGATGTCTATTTTTT
This sequence comes from Achatina immaculata, assembly GCA_009760885.1. Classification (NCBI taxonomy): domain Eukaryota; kingdom Metazoa; phylum Mollusca; class Gastropoda; order Stylommatophora; family Achatinidae; genus Lissachatina; species Lissachatina immaculata. Next base: position 71,204,786 of record CM019716.1, on the reverse strand, counting down.
TTTCTTAACTACATTGTTGTCATTTTGACAATTCACCAAGTTTGTATTGAGATTTTTTGGTATAGTGTAGCGTTTACTCTTTAAAGATTAGCCACATTTTCTGAAAGAAATTGTTTCGCATTTAAAGCGCGTAGCTACCGTACAGATATGACACGTTTCCAAAGTAAGGGGGTTTCGTGAACTGGGCATTGAAACAGCAAGGAGTCCGCCTACTTGTGTTAATTGGGAGCCAGTGTCCTACGATATCTGTTACACATTTGTCTCGGAGGAATATATTATATCCTCTGATGTCTATTACACAGGGAACTATTATATCATAGAATATTCTGTTGCATATATATGTCAGGGAACAATTCTCTGATACTCATTTCCACTTTTGTATTTTTTTAAATGAAGGCGATGTCCATATTGGCACACAGTGACCCATAGCTGACCAAGACCATGTCCCACATCTCCGTTGGTACATCTTGGAACAGGACTAGCCAGGCTAAGGGGGCAGGGATCGAAGTAGCCCCCGTGGTGGTGGAGTCTATAAAAGAAGCAATGCACGACCTCCGCTTTTTTTAGCTGCATCCGGGACTGAAAATGTAGCTGCCATAATCCGCTTCCAAGCCGACACGATG
>CM019716.1:71142026-71196968 GCA_009760885.1 Achatina immaculata | reverse complement strand
AGTGTAATATATACAACGCTCACTTCTACCAATGAATAAGGAAACATGGCCATGAAAATGTAACTTCTTAAATACGAAATTAGATAAGCATTTTTTTCCTCTCTTTGTTTCGAAATGGCAATAATTGAGACATTGTGACACCTTTATACAATCAGAAGCTGGAGCTGATCTGAGGATAGTGATAAGGCAGACGAAACATCAGAACAGAAATCATGAATACAAGTGCCAGCGAAATAATGAAAAGTTGGCAGGAGATAAAGGAAATAAAGGATTGATTTATGTATGAAACTGTCTTTGTCAGATTGTTTAGCTGTTTCTTAAAGGGCAACAGAGTAAACTTTTTCGATACTCAGGGAGACAGAGTGTCTTAAATGAAAAGGAAGTGCTGGGAGCATACTGTAGTGATGAGTATCACGAATGTCAAGTTAAAAGTGTAATAAAAATCGAGGATCAAAACAGAAATAGTGTTATTAATCTCTTAACTTATAGAAGTTTTGTAACGTTCGCTGAATCCGAGCTTTATCATGAAGCCTATGTTGTCCCCTACTCCGTAGTGCCAGTGATGATCTTATGTAAAATATAGTTTATTTATTTACTTATATGTATGGTTTTAATAACAACTGACTTATTTACCTGTTGCTTTATTTTGATGTTAAGTGTTAAACTATCAACTTCTTCTCTCTTCTCGTCATCTAGCTTCTTTACTTCTTTCTTCTTTTTATCTTTTTTCGTCAACGGATGTTAAATGGAGCTTCTCTCCGGTGCTAATGGCTTAAATCGCTAGCCTAATGTAATGAGATAGTGCTCAATGAAGTACAGCTGTGCCTGGGACACTCTCAGTTACCCAGCCTCTCCTAACGATCCTACCCAGCTTCTTTCGTCTGTCAGCTGGTCTCCATGTTAGCTCCCCTAAATAACCTTTATGGCTTGAAAATGAACTTATCATCTGAGTCACTCTCTACCTCCTCCAACAATAAATAAATACTCAAAAAGGCATAAATTTGATCTAGGAAAAATAAAGGGTTGGTTTATTTACAACACCAGACGACACACACGTTTACACCAGATAACATATAAACACACAAAACAGGTCTCTCCACAGCAGTTAAACACCAGGCACGAGAAATATGAGCACGCCCTGACACATCAGCATGAAACAACCACAAGCAGGCCCTGCCACATCAACATAAAACAACCACAAGCATGACATGACACATCAGCATGAAACAACCACAAGCATGCCATGACACATCAACATGAAACAACCACAAGCATGACATAACACATCAACATGAAACAACCACAAGCATGACATAACACATCAACATGAAACAACCACAAGCATGACATAACACATCAACATGAAACAACCACAAGCATGACATAACACATCAGCATGAAACAACCACAAGCATGTCATAACACATCAACATGAAACAACCACAAGCATGTCATAACACATCAGCATGAAACAACCACAAGCATGTCATAACACATCAACATGAAAAAACCACAAGTATGTCATAACACATCAACAAAAAACAACCACAAGTATGTCATAACACATCAACATGAAACAACCACAAGCATGTCATGACACATCAGCATGAAACAACCACAAGCATGTCATAACACATCAACATGAAACAAACACAAGCATGTCATGACACATCAGCATGAAACAAACACAAGCATGTCATGTTACATCAGCATGAAACAAACACAAGAATGCCATGACACATCAGCATGAAACAAACACAAGCATGTCATGACACATCAGCATGAAACAACCACAAGCATGTCATGACACATCAGCATGAAACAACCACAAGCATGTCATGACACATCAGCATGAAACAAACACAAGCATGTCATGACACATCAGCATGAAACAAACACAAGCATGCCATGACACATCAGCATGAAACAAACACAAGCATGCAATGACACATCAGCATGAAACAACCACAAGCATGCAATGACACATCAGCATGAAACAACCACAAGCACGCCCTGACACATCAGCGTGAAACAACCATAAGCACGCCCTGACACTTCAACATGAAGCAACCACAAGCATGTCCTGACACATCAGCATGAAACAACCACAAGCATGCCCTGACACATCAGCGTGAAACAACCACAAGCACGCCCTGATACATCAGCATGAAACAACCACAAGCACGCCCTGATACATCAGCATGAAACAACCACAAGCACGCCCTGATACATCAGCATGAAACAACCACAAGCACGCCCTGATACATCAGCATGAAACAACCACAAGCACGCCTGATACATCAGCATGAAACAACCACAAGCACGCCCTGATACATCAGCATGAAACAACCACAAGCGACACTCCAAGTGACACCCTTAACTATTCAATATCTCTATTAATCTCTTATATTGATTTAACTTTTGTAATACATCTATATCATTAATTTAGAACTGGCATACCATTACATGGCTCCTAAAGAATACGTGCTGCCGCCACAAGGCTCTAAACAAAGATTACTTTTTTATCAACACATTACATCACCTGAACAAACACATCATGTGACGAGGTGGCCCAGAGACAACTGCTAAAAAGGCCAACCCTTGACCTCCGGAACGGCTGAATTTCAAACAACCAAGTCCAGCTCATCCCACACTTATTCAAGTGGCAGTTGATATCCCCAAGAATGACCAACACGCCAAACATTCACAACAATAAGATTCCATTAGAGTAGGATGCCTCTATTCTTCGGGTTCAGCGTTCTGCTCTTCTTTATACCCGCTCTGTGAATCTAATTTCTTTGAAACTGAAGGCCCAACCATATTTCCCATCTGAAAGTTCATATATGGTACAGGGTATAGACACAACTTTTCTTATGTCACAACCAGAGATAGAGTTGGTGGACGCAGCCTTTGAGCTCCACGCTCGTTACTGTCCAGTAATGACAGTGATAAATAATTCCAGTCAACACATCAAATTAAAGCGTGGATCTGTTTTAGGCAGATTGACTCCTCTCGCAGAATCAGTGAACTCTGTTGAGAACGATTGTAGTACTGCAGAGCCGACAAAGGAAAGTCGTTCGGAGAGTATCGCTCGACAAGTTCGGTGTTCTCATTGCCACAGGAACGCAATATCCAGTTTGCTGGCACAGAATACGGATGTCTTTGCCTTGACTGATTCCGAGATTTCTCACACCTCCAAAGTTCAGATGGAGATATATACAGGCGATCATCAGCCGATCTACAGAAAGCCGTACTGTACCTCTTTGGATAGAAGAGAGGTGATTGAGAAGGCCTTTAAGAACATGTTACTTGAGGGAATCATTTCTCGAAGAATCTCAGAGTGATCGTCACCTGTAGTGTTGTGACCAAGAAAGATGGTACGCATCGTTGCGACTACCGTGCACATAATGCTATAACTAAATCAGTGTCTTATCGACTGCACGCATTGAGGATATTCTGAAAGCGATAGGTAAAATCAAGTTTTTCAGCAATTTGGATGCTACAGGTGGCTTTTGGTGCATTCCCGTGTCTGAAGATGCATAGCAGAAGTCAGCCTTCAGTTGTCATCTTGACTGTTTCCAGTTTAACTTCATGAGTTTTTGTTTGAAAGGGGCACCATTTACCTTTGTTGCACTCTATACACAATATTGAAAGGCTTAGGAAAGTTTGCACATGCCTATGTTGATAATAGACTACTTTTCACTGAGGGAATGATCGAGGATCATGTTCGCGATCTTCAGATAGTTTTCAACCAGTTCAGCAAACATAAGATCAAGCGTAAACCATCGAAATGCCATTTTGTGGCTTCGAGACTAAGTATCTCGTTTATGTAATCAGTCATTTGGGCATATCTTCTGATCCTGAGAAGGTCAGAGCCATTGCCGAAACGCTGCCTCTTTTGAATTTAAGGAAGATGCGCTCTTTTGTTGGGACATGTAGCTACTATAGACGTTTCAATATCCAGTTTGCTGGCACAGAATACGGATGTCTTTGCCTTGACTGATTCCGAGATTTCTCACACCTCCAAAGTTCAGATGGAGATATATACAGGCGATCATCAGCCGATCTACAGAAAGCCGTACTGTACCTCTTTGGATAGAAGAGAGGTGATTGAGAAGGCCTTTAAGAACATGTTACTTGAGGGAATCATTTCTCGAAGAATCTCAGAGTGATCGTCACCTGTAGTGTTGTGACCAAGAAAGATGGTACGCATCGTTGCGACTACCGTGCACATAATGCTATAACTAAATCAGTGTCTTATCGACTGCACGCATTGAGGATATTCTGAAAGCGATAGGTAAAATCAAGTTTTTCAGCAATTTGGATGCTACAGGTGGCTTTTGGTGCATTCCCGTGTCTGAAGATGCATAGCAGAAGTCAGCCTTCAGTTGTCATCTTGACTGTTTCCAGTTTAACTTCATGAGTTTTTGTTTGAAAGGGGCACCATTTACCTTTGTTGCACTCTATACACAATATTGAAAGGCTTAGGAAAGTTTGCACATGCCTATGTTGATAATAGACTACTTTTCACTGAGGGAATGATCGAGGATCATGTTCGCGATCTTCAGATAGTTTTCAACCAGTTCAGCAAACATAAGATCAAGCGTAAACCATCGAAATGCCATTTTGTGGCTTCGAGACTAAGTATCTCGTTTATGTAATCAGTCATTTGGGCATATCTTCTGATCCTGAGAAGGTCAGAGCCATTGCCGAAACGCTGCCTCTTTTGAATTTAAGGAAGATGCGCTCTTTTGTTGGGACATGTAGCTACTATAGACGTTTCATTTTCCATTTTTTGGAGATTGTGGATCCTATTGTTGACCTCAACAAAAGGGTTATAGGTTCAAATGATTAACAGATTGTCAGTTGGCGTTAGAATTTTTGAAGGATCACCTTGCAAAGTTACCGCTTCTTTCGCATTTTAATTTGCAGAAACCACATACAATGTATACAGATGCATCCAATGTTGCGGTTTGAGCCTGTTTGGTTCAGCCAGCGTCAAATTCTAAAGGTCTCTCTGTGGAAGAGCCTCATTATTTTCTTTCGCAAAGTTGTCGCGATCTCAGAATAAATGGTCTACTTTCGAAAGAGAAGCGTGTGCTGTCCATTACGCCACGCAAACATTGAAGTATGTTCTGACGAATAGACACGTCGTATTGAAAACTGACCATAGATCATTGGTGGACGCATTTCTCAGTCGTCAGAAGATGTCAGACGTCAAGTTGGAGAAGTGGTTTGCTAACTTTCGCACGATGGACTTAGAGACACGGTTTTATCGGCGTGAGAGGAGTCAAGCCTTAGCCCTTTTCGATAGTACCAGCTCTGTTGCAGTAGCTTTTCATCGTGTTAGTAAGGACTTGGCTGAGTCGCAGGAGACTGAGATAAATGTAGTCGGGTCGGTAAGCTTGGTAGAAGCATATTCTCATGCAGTTAGCCCACCTCCCTTCAGATTGACCTGCCGTGTCCCTGTCAGTTAAGGTAGAAGGTCGATGTGGCGTCAAATACTTCGCGCCCTTTGGTGCACGATGTCGCCATAAATGTTTCCTTGCCCAGTGTGACTTTCTATACTCCGGATAGTTGGAAGTCTGCGAATGTGCGTCCCACTCAAAATTGGCAGATATTTCCTTCCATCACCTCCGCGTTTCGTTCCGCGGAGTCCACATTGGTTCCCGAAGGAAATTAAACAGAGAGTGGAAGCTGCAGTTCAATCCTCAGACCACTATATGGAGGTGGATGCTTCAGCATCGCCCGTTCCCATGTCGGTGCTGGATTTTAGACTCCGACACAGACGGAAGCTGAAGAAACATGTTGAAGTCTGTCATCAGTCTCCGAAGAAACACTATCGTCACAGTGACGATTACTTTCCTTACGAGACTTCAACTAGGGCCGATTGTGATTCAAAGACGGATCACTTATGCGTCTCGGATGGTAACCTAGTTGTGACATTAGGACAGATACTCGAGGGAGGAGACCTTGGCACCTCCACTATGCTCTTATGCAGAAGTTTCTTTCCCCTGAGTTGGACGGGAGGAAACAATTTATCAAGAATGTGATGGTCAACATCACAGACCAGACTGCTCCTAAATCTGTATAGCGGGAAATATTTAGTGATTTCAAAAGCAAGCTTAGACATTAGTCAGTTAGGGCTCTTTGGATAAGGAGAACATCTTTTGCTCCTGTCCTATTTCTTGATGAATCAAATGCTCATGTAAAATGTTGTAATTATGTATGTACTTTACTGAAAGCTCCACACCAGTTTAATGTAGTATTTTGTGCTTATTGTGGGTGCAGTTATTCAAAAGTGGACAAGCATTTTTTTGTATGCTGTCAGTATGGTTGTAGTATTTTGTGTGAGAAATTTGATAGGTAAATCTCTATCTTGGGGGAGGGTGGATAAATGTTACAGTATTTAGAAAGCAGACAGTGAACGTGAATTTTTTTGTTATTTAAAGGGGTACAATCTTGTCAAAGGTAGTGTATAAGAGTTATTCTTTGGACTGGCTAATTTTAGTATGACAGAAACTGAGCACAGAGTTTATCGGGAGAACCCAATCCTGGGGATGTCGCTGGGTACAAAAAAGTGCCGTGCCCCATTTGAAATGAAAAGAGAAGGAAAGTAGATTTCCGGATGACGGTTAGGGATGGAAGAAACGGTTTAGGTCAGAGAGAATTCCTTTGCTTCAGTAATAATGGGTTAGAGGTTACTAGTTATGATGCTTCTGTAGAAGTGTGTGTGTGTGTGTCCTTTTCTTCAGGACAATATATAGTGCAGAGGTTCTCAAAATATATGTGTTTGTTTTATGTTGTCCTTTTTAGGACAAGTGCAGTAATTTGAGTAGTGATTTTGGTGACTTTTTGAGAGATGTTAGTGTCTTCCGATGAGGAACTTATGTGTTGTTCCATAATGAAGTATGTGAATTGGCTTATTGTTACCACTGGTATTGTAATATCAAACTTGCGATTTCCAATGGGAAATCTGTGTATTGCCGGAAATTGTTAAATTTTCCTGCCGTGTGGCAGAAGTAAGTTTTACTCACATCTCCTGTAACATCACCCTCTTCTTCCTCATATTAAACTTGTATTTGTCTGACATATATTTTGTAGACCCTCTTGGCTCTTCACAAACGTTAATTCTTCAGTCATGTGGATTGCCAGACTGAGTTTTTTTTACCTCGTTGTGTTGGTGTTGGATTGCCTGGGTTGTTTGGCGTTCTTAGCGTGTAGGCAGAAATGCAAGAATGGGAGATTTAAAAAGATAGTTCAGTCTGAAATTCACAATCATAACACTAGACAACTTTTCCTGATAGCGGCACTTATAAAAAGGGTAACTTTCTACTACTAGTGACGCGCTTAGACCTGCGGTATAATATATCATATATAGCCACGCCTTATTGTAAAGTAGAAGGAGAAGGCAACCACGCGTAAACCTCAGCGCATAATGGAGTGTCTATCCGAACTCCCTCTGTCCGTGACCTACATTGACTGCGCATGGAGTCTGCATATATACTGCAAAATGAGAAGTATGTCGACGGTCCGGTTAGCTCAGTAGGAGCATGATTCTATAAATATAGAGGGTATGGATTCGAACCCCACTATTGGCGAATATTTTTAAAAGCTTTTTAAAGTTATATGTTAGATTATAACACTATTTATTTATCTTTTAATTAAGACAAATGTTATTTTTAACTTTTAGAAAAACTAGCAATTTCGCATGCCCACTGACCGTTTGCCCCGGACGGAGTAAACGTTCCACCCAGAAAACTGTTAGGACCTTGGCTTGACTATCTGTCCTGGAAGGAGTAAACGTTCCACCCTGGATACAGTTAGGACCTTGGCTTGACTATCTGTCCTGGAAGGAGTAAACGTTCCACCCCGGATACAGTTAGGACCTTGGCTTGACTATCTGTCCTGGAAGGAGTAAACGTTCCACCCTGGATACGGTTAGGACCTTGGCTTGACTATCTGTCCTGGAAGGAGTAAACGTTCCACCCAGAAAACTGTTAGGACCTTGGCTTGACTATCTGTCCTGGAAGGAGTAAACGTTCCACCCCGGATACAGTTAGGACCTTGGCTTGACTATCTGTCCTGGAAGGAGTAAACGTTCCACCCAGGATACAGTTAGGACCTTGGCTTGACTATCTGTCCTGGAAGGAGTAAACGTTCCACCCTGGATACAGTTAGGACCATGGCTTGACTATCTGTCCTGGAAGGAGTAAACGTTCCACCCCGAACTCGGTTAGGACCCTGCCCCCACTGTCTGTCCTGGCTCCACCCAGGAACAAGATTAAGGTAAAGTGTTAAAGTAAAATGCTTGAAATACTTTCCCCACAAATCCAATGTTATTGGTATGGGGTCAAGGGCCGCGGGACATGCGCAGTGTCAATGTAGGTTACATTCTGGATTGCGGATAGCCTCAATCGCGCATATACATCTAAAGAGATGGCAAAACACATCAGCACTACACCTGTCTGCTACATTATTTAGATTTTTTAGAGCAAATTAAGATTACGTTTTGACCTGGAATCGTTTAAACACACAGCAATCATATCACTGGATTGATGAATTCACAAAAAGTATGATGAAATTATTTAAGAAAAACAATATTAGAAAAAATATTGTTATCTTGATATTCTGATAACAAGTGCAGGAAAATGTCAGTGAACATATTTAGTATGTGATTTTTTGTCAACAATATTAAACTCACTTTGCAATTTCCTGCTTTTCCCTGTGGTCCGGCGCAAAATTTATTTTTCTCAATATTCCATGGATAAAACTCAGAGCAGTTCGTCCTTTTAACTATGTCCACTGGGGTTTTCATGAGCCGCTGAGTCGTTGTATCTTCATTATCTGAGAGTAAGATTGTTAGACAAATAATATCGATTATATCCCTGAGTACTTTAAACAAAAATAAAACTGACTTTATTTATGTACACGCAAGAGACAGACAGACAGACAGACAGACAGACAGACAGACAGACAGACAGACAGACAGACAGACAGACAGACAGACAGACAGACAGACAGACAGACAGACAGACAGACAGACAGACAGACAGACAGACAGACAGACAGACAGACAGACAGACAGACAGACAGACAGACAGACAGACAGACAGACAGACAGACAGACAGACAGACAGACAGACAGACGACAGACAGACAGACAGACAGACAGACAGACAGACAGACAGACAGACAGACAGACAGACAGACAGACAGACAGACAGACAGACAGACAGACAGACAGACAGACAGACAGACAGACAGACAGACAGACAGACAGACAGACGACAGACAGACAGACAGACAGACAGACAGACAGACAGACAGACAGACAGACAGACAGACAGACAGACAGACAGACAGACAGACAGACAGACAGACAGACAGACAGACAGACAGACAGACAGACAGACAGACAGACAGACAGACAGACAGACAGACAGACAGACAGACAGACAGACAGACAGACAGATAGATAGATAGATAGATAGATAGATAGATAGATAGATAGATAGATAGATAGATAGATAGATAGATAGATAGATAGATAGATAGATAGATAGATAGATGTACCAGTATTTAGGAGAGCAAGACAGTAAGCGTAAATTTTTGTCTTGTCAAAAAGAAGTTAAGAAAGAGTTAGTTCCCTGCCGGTAATGAAAGGTCCACACGAGATCCACGAGAGGACCACAAGGGGTTCAGATTATCGCAGGACTTTAGCCTTTATTCTTGGTGGGTCTCAGAAGCGGGATTGCGTGACACCGTGGTTTTCGTTGCACCAGTTTAGTCTAGGGTTGGACTTTCTCACCGGAAAACCTCGACGTGTTTTGAGATACCCGTGTATCACCGCCGGGTGAGAGGTGGTTGCCCATCCAGTCCAGAGTTGGACTTTCTCACCGGAAAACCTCAGCGTGATTAGGATACGCAAACATCCCCGCCGGGTGAGAGGTGGTTACCTATCTAGACTGCACTGGTTCAGCATTTTGCGGTCGTGGCCGCTACCCTTCCTAGTTGTGACCAGGATGGAGCTTTTGTCCAGGAGGACGAATCCTCGCCACTAGTGACTTCCACCCCTGGGTTGAGCCGGTTTAGGCATATTATTCCAGTATGGGCGTGTTTGGGACGGGACCGACCTCTAGAGCAGTGGTGTGCCTCATTGTGTAGAAATTGAGTTTAGAGTTTCTAAGGAGCTTAGACGTTCTCGAACTTTCCATATTTGTATAGCAAATCAGATTAGACTTCAGTTTCATAAGGTTTTATCAGTAATAAAATTGTATAAAACGCACAAAAGTGTGCAAGTCTTTTCTAATTTATAAAATAAATATCATTTATCTCAGCTTCTTTATTATCAGAAATCCATAAACTAAACTTACATAGCGTACAGAATTAATGTCACAACTACAAGCTGTCAGACAGAGCTCTGTGGCTTGCCTAGGTCCAAAGTTTACTTTCTAGACATGCGTTTTAGTGAAGGAATGGTTAATTCCCTTCTCACCTGAAAGGGTTCATATCTACGGTCAGATGACCAGAACAGCTTAAGTCGAAGAAAGTTACATTCTGACCAATCGCGTATAATATCTAATCTCATGACAGTCGTCGATATGTCAGTTCAGCCACATTCGAGAAATTAAGAAAAAAAATCACATATTAAGATATGTCTTACATGCCTTCCTTAATATAACGCTGTTAAGAATTGGTCTGGGAAGTGCCTTTAGTTTTACTTCCGTTGAATTATTACGGTGAATCAAAAATTCGTCACTTTTTTTTTGGATACTCTATAGTTTCGGTCAAGATTATTGTCTAATATCCTGTACTAGCAAATTGTGACTTTACGCTGACGTCTTGCGTTGCGTCATTCTGAAAAAGTGTATATCCATTATTAGCCAATGAATCGCGAGATAAGTGACCATCAGAAAGGAAATATGGTGGACAGCAAGGTTATCGATCGAGTAAAGTAAGAGAACAAATATTGTAAGATTAAACCTCGAAAAAATCGTAGATTTTTTCGAGGTTTAATCTTACAATATTTGTTCTCTTACTTTACCGTACCAAAACCTCGTAGTTTCCTATTTATAAAAAATTGTTCCTTAAGGTTATCGATCGAGTTCTCCTCAGGCATTATTGGAAGAAAGAGCTGAATGTCTGCAGCTGCCCGTGAAATTTGGAGTGTCGATGGGGAAGGAAGAGTTGGTGACGTCACTGCAAAGGAAGTTGATTCAAAAGGTTCAGCTCTGGAAACGCCGACAAGAAAAAACCCAGGTCGAAACGCTCCTGAGCCACAAATGATGAAGACCAGCTCCAAGCTATTTAAGACAGTCCCAGTAACAATACTCGTCGCTTGTCAGCCTAGTTGGGTTCTTCTCAAAGCGCCACAGATCGGCATTTGCACGAGCTCCGCTTCAGCAGCAGCTAGTCTCCCCCCACAGTCTTACTCCCCGGCTAGTGCACAGACATGATGAGGTTCGTCGCCAACTTTGACCAGATCACTTGACAAAACTTTTCTTTGTCCAACCGTCAATGCGTATGAAAAGTGGATTTTTTCTGCGATACCCCACCACAGTTACCCAGTGCCTCCAGTCAGGCTAGGTGTCACAGGCATTTTTATGATGAGGAAAGATTCGAAAAGGAGGTTACGCCTTGCGTCTGGTGAAACCTCGAGGCCCCCTTTACTAGGAATAGGTTCCATCTGATTACTCCGTGGTCAGGAGTATGTTGAGCAACTGAAACGGCGGCAACATGTTCTGCCTTATCTATAGCTAGCACTCATCAAGAGGCTACTTCTCCAGCAAGACAACTGAAACGGCGGCATGATGTTCTGAGTTATCTATACCTAGCACTCATTAAAAGGAAGAGGGTACTTCTCCAGCAAGACAACGCGCCAGGGCACACCTCCAACGTTGTCGGTGGACAACTCACGGAATTAGAGGGAATCGAGGTCCTACCCCATCCACCGTACAGCCCAGAGCTTGAACCTCCGACTACCAGCTATTCTGAGCGATGGCACACTTCCTTCAAGTGCGAGAAATTTGTTCATTGGAAGAAGTTGAAGCCCGTATGAGAGATTTATTTGCTTCAAAGCCAAGTGGTACTACAAAGAAATCCTCGCATTGGCTGATCGATGGCAGGAGACCATCGAAGGTCATTTACCTTATTTTGAAGAGTGAAGTCACACCATTATTAACATTACGTACCACAGGGAACACTGCCAAGTATATATTCTGTTGTTTGGTTTTGCAGCTGTGAAACACTGCAAAAACTTGGCTAACTTTTGACATAAACCTATTGTTACATATTCTGTGTCTTCCTAATACGTTCATACTTCCAAAGTAAGTAAGGTTGTTGTACTGTAATAGTGTGCACATTTATATCATTATAATTGCAAGAGTTACTAAGCTACCACTGGTATAATAACGCTTTTCTCTGTACATTTGTGTAGTTTGTCACTATATCAAGTGTAACTTAACCTAACAAAAGTAACAATGTTATTTATAGAAGCATGACATTCATACAGCCTCTTTTACACAAACAAACAAACAACAAACAAACAAACAAAACACGCAAAAACATTCTTGCTATGCTACAAACTTGACGTAATTTGAACTCTCTTCTGACAATTCCTGTCCGTAAACTAGCATGAACAAAATCTTTGACTTCATCATAAATTCTTGTTCTCCGTGGACTTTAGGCAGCTCCTCACTTACCTGTACTATTAATGATTTAGTTTTTTTAAGAAATCTGTTTTCAAGTGACTGAATGTTGGAGTGGTTAGTGAGCTTGTTTCTCACGTAGACAAAAAATAGGTCTAGCTCAGATCTGAGGTGCTCCAATCAAACCAGCTGCAAAAATGGTTAATTTGCTAGTCCTGGAGATATGGCCAAATCAAACACAAGGACCATAACCCATATTGTTCTTACTGGTTAGGAATATAAATCCTCTTTTTTCTATCATTGTATACAGAGACTCGCTGATTTTAGAATAGTTTACATGTACGTCCAAATTTATAGGATTATGCACATGCACGCACGCACGCACGCACGCACACACACACGCACGCACGCACGCACGCACGCACGCACGAGATCGCATCCACACACACACACATACACACCTACCAATCTACCTCCCTACCTACATTTCATTGTATACAGAGACTAGTTGATTTAGAATAGTCTATATATACATCCAGCGTTGCAGGATAATATACACACACTCTCCCACACACTCTCTCTCTCTCTCTACGCTCTCTGTTTTCTCTCTGTCTATTCCCTCTCAAGCATCTTATACTCATAATGGTAAATTAGAAAAAGGCCACACAACAAGTCCACTAACACAGTGGTTCCCGTTATACGTCACATAGGGCTCGCATAGTTGTTTGCCAAGTTTTCCTTTTTTCGGCGAGTTTTTCAACTTCATCAAGGGATGTTATACCCATTAAACTGGCTTATCTTAACAATGTCCTCTTTAGAGTTTCACGAGGTCGACATCTTTTTCTTCGGCCTGTTGTGCTCCACTTGACAGCTTGTTGTGGTATTATCTGATTATTTCTTCTCATCTCATGGTCTACATATGTCCCACCTTCTTTTTTCTGATCACCCATGAGACAGGTTACTGTTTGCTCATCTGTCTTATCTTTCACCTGTCCACTTTATACCCCGTATTTTCCTGAGGCATTTGTTTTCAAAAGATTGAAAATGAAAACTTGCATGGAACAAATAAAACAGGATATCATTTGTCTACTTCTTCATTAGGCACAACGTGGACACTGATCAATGGAACTTGAAGGACGGAGAAATATATCAACACAAAGTAGTGCATGAACATGGCAGCTGAATAATAAAACGTTAGGAAATTAAGAAGATCGTTGCTGTCCTTGGTAGGAAGGTTGGCGGTAAATGAAGCTGCAGTTTACCCTCTCCCTGACCTTGATGATGTACTCAGCCAGGCTGTGTCCTGCCCACTCTCATATGTTTCCTTTCCGTCTATTCGTATATCTCTCTCTACCTCTTGCTCTTTGCTTTCTGATAATGGTCTTCAGTGTGTTATTATGTCTTTTAATGTGGTCAAAGTATTTTGTTTTCGTGATGTTTATTTCTTTGAAAAGTTCACCTTGCATCTGTAGTTATTCTAGTCCCTGGTGCACTTGTTCGTTTTATTTTTCATGACCTATGACCTACTTTCCTGTAGATACACATTTCTTTTTTATTTATCAAGCTCTCCGATTTCTGCTCCATACAATGGTACAGAATAGATGTAGTATTTTATAAATCTCATTTTTGCTTTACGAAAAGATTCACGATGTTGGATGTATGTCGTGACACTTCTATTCTTTTCTTTACCTCTGTCTCACATCTCCCATCTTCGTTTGTAAAGCCCTGTGTAGCTGTGGTTTGTCACTTGTTCTAGTTTCTCGTTGTTTATTATTATATCCAAGTGTGACCTTTGGTCTCTCCTACTGAACAATGTTAGTTTGGTCTTGATGATAAAATAAAATAAATAATCTGTGATTAAATAAATAATTCCATTGTGCCATTTACCCTAAATAATATAATAATCTTCTCACAGCGTAAACCACTTTACCTAGTCCGGCTTCTACATGTATTGTCTGTCACGCGGAGTATCTACATCGGAGTAGAGGGCAGAGAGTAAAGTATAGTGTGGCCATCATGAACATCATCCCGTGCAAGAATAAGCGAAAACCAACATAAACCTGGGGCCGTTAGTTATTCTACAATGAGGGATGTACTGAGTTTGGGGGTAGAACAAACCATTCTGATGTTTGGCATTATACTCTGACGCTTGTGTGTTGTTTTTGATGGAGTGACTGCAGAGTGGACTATGTTAGATGGAAGGCCTTTTCCTATGACAATTTTCTGTAGTTTCTAATGTTATACGCGGTCAGATATCTCAGTGTAGCTGTGAAACAAATATATTGAGCTACTTTGTTTTCGTATAAAATTTAATTACTTGCAATTGTATGCTTCCTTAAAATATCTAATTGCCTCTCATACCAATACCTCGTAAGTCATTTAGTTCTGTTCTGAAAGAACATAGCTATATATGTAATTTGTGAAATCTTGTTAGAAGTTGTCTTATCGAATGTGAACAAATTTGATATTCGAGGAAATACATTGGAAATGTATGCGTGAGTGTTTGTTATCTTGTTAGTTTAATTACATGTTCTCATGTAATTCATTATTTTATAATTGTGAAAGTAATAGTTTCGTTCCTAGATTAAAAAAAAATTTCTATACTTGTTTTAAATCGTTTGTGTTGGATGAATGAAAGAAGAGTGATGAAGGAGAGAATGTAAGACGGACTGTATGTCCAAGTCTTCAGCCTTTGAAAGTAAAGATCCTTCATTCATTCGTTCATTCATTCATTCATTGTCGGCATTTCTCTGTTATTTGCTAACCTTAAATATGTGATCATTCGTTGCTCTGAATTTTCTAAACTCTGCCCATGACGTATGCATTTTTGCTTTTAATTAATTCTATAGGTTTCTGAATACTGATTACATTTAGTTATGAGACATGCCATCTCTCGCTGGACCATGTCTTCCCTGCCACTGAAGATTTATTGATTAAATTTAAGACGACAGAATATGGTATTGTGTAAAATATTGTTGTGTTTACATCGAACTTTATGAAAATAAGTGGTATGTTCCAACAAGGGAAAATTAATTCTAGCGGGATGATAATTCGCTGAAGTACAGCCTCCCACTTTAATAAGTGCAGCCCCACAAAATGGGATCCCCGATTTCTTTCTTCAACTTCCAACCCAAGTCTTTACCTCCTCCAAATCATTCAATTCTCGACTACCCAAGAACTCATTGCAATTCTAATTTTAAATACCTAAGAAATCTAATTAAATTGAATGAAAATGAAACAGCAGTGAATTTAATGGCTAACAATAAAGCTGCAGGTGAAGATGAAATAACAGTCGAAATGCTAAAAGCTATCAATAGTGACAACATGAGACAACTACAGAGGATGTTTAACAAGATTTGGAAAGAAGAAAAGGTCCCATCTAATTGGAAAAAGGAATCATTGTTAAAATACCAAAAAAAAAGGCAACCTTAGTGACTGTAACAACTGGAGAGGATTAACCTTAATATCAGTTGTGTCAAAAGTATTTTGCAAGGTCATTTTGAATTGATTTAAAGATATAGTGGATACTGCAATGAGAGAAGAACAAGCAGAATTTCGAAAAGGGAGAAGCTGTGTCGACCAGATCATTATTCTCAGAATAGTACTTGAAGAACATACTGAAAAGCAGAAACCATTAATACTGAACTTCATAGATTTTAAAAAGCCATTTCATAGCATGCACAGTGATGCATTATGGAGAATTTTAAGTCTATATGGAATACCATCTAAAATTGTCAACATCATTAAGGACTTCTACAATGGATATGTTTGTGCAGTCAAGACAGAAGAAGGGATGAGTGAATGGTTCCAGATTGAAACAGGTGTGAAACAAGGATGTATACTGTCTCCTTTACTTTTTGGGATTACAATAGACTTCATAATAAAGAAAATGCTGCACAGGTAACACAGGTACTGACTGGGTACATGGGATCCAACTAGAAGATCTTGATTTTGCTGATGACATAACTCTTATCAGTAATAATGTGAATTCCATGCAAGAAAAAAAAAACAGATAGCCTGTCTTCACCGGCTAGCAAAATAGGACTTGAAATTAACAATGATAAAACAAAAATATTGAAAATTCCCATTAATCAAAACCGAAAAATACACATAGAAGGGACAGATATTGAAGAAGATAATCAATTTGCATACCTTGGCAGCTACATAGACCAAGATGGTGACACTAGAAATGAAGTTAGGATCGGAATTGCAAAAGCAGCATCAATCTTCAAGAATCTTGAGAACATATGGAATTCAAAAGTTATAAGCACAAAAACCAAGTTAAAACTATTCAATTCAAGTATAATATCCACCCTCATTTATGCATGCGAAAGCTGGAAAACAACTAAAGAAATAGAAAAGAAATTAAACTCTTTTGAAAACAAATACATAAGGAAAATACTCGGCACCAAGTGGAACGAATTCAAGAAGAATGCAGAGATTAGAGAGATGACAGAACAACAACCAGTCTCATGGGTGATCAGGAAAAGGAGATGGAAATATGTTGGTCATTTGATGAGAAGAAATGATCAAAGAATCCCAAAACAATCTATCAAGTGGAACACAACAGGCCAAAGAAAAAGAGGCAGACCGCGTGAAACTCTGAAAAGAACATTGTTAAGAGAGGCCAAATTAACAGGCATAAAATCCATTGATAAGGCTGAAAGACTCGCCGAAGACAGGAAAAATTGGCGAACTACTTTGCGAGCCCTATGTGACGTTTAACGGCATGGGAAGGATATAAGATAAGATATAAGATAAGAAGAAATCCTAATGTTCTCACACAAAAGAAACATTCATCATCATCATCATCATCGCCTTTCACTCCGTTGAGAGCATAGGCCACGGATAAAGGCTCTCAAGTTATCCCTGTTCTTGGAATTATTCTCTGCTTCCTTCCATACAGAAAAAGGAATGGAAAAACTAATTATGTCAGTCCGTAAGAATAGTGAAGACCAAAACCCCTATTTTAATGCGAAGAAAACTAAATTGATGACAAATGACAAAACAAACAAGGCAGTTGTTATATGTATCAATGAGGAAAAACTGGAAGAAGTGGAGAGTTTTGAATATCTTGGATCACTGTCAACTAATAATGGAGATACAATGAGGGAAATTAAAAGGAGGACATCTATCGCTCTTCAGAAAGTAAAACAACTGAAAAGTCTGTGGAGAGGAACAAACAGAACAACACAAATAAGATTTTTATCGGCATGCATCTTTCCCATAGCTACATATGCCTGTGAGACCTGGACACTTAAAAAAAACAGCTGAGAAACTCATAAATGCCTTTGAATGTAAATGCTACAGAAGAGTTCTTGAAATATCATCGACACAAAAAAGAACACACACAGACACACAAATATATATATATATCCATACTACAAGAACTTAATATTGAAGAAGGTTGGCTAGTAAAGGGGATTAAAAAGAGAAAACTTAAATATTTTGGACATATTAAACTTTATGATAATCTAGAGAAGACCTCTTGGAAGGGTACATGTTGGGAAAAAGAAAGAGACTAAGACCAAGGCGGAGATGGCTGCAAGACATCGTAGATGATCTGCAAATGGATACTTCAGCAGCAGGCCACCTTGCCCACAACCGAGAGGCCTACAGGAGTGCTGTTAGGGAGGCAAAGTTCCACAATAAAAGAAAAAATCGCGGACACCGTGAAAGTAACGCCAGATATTAAATCTGTGATTGTGGTGGCAGAGATTTGTTTGGTTTCATGTCATGCATTGTAATAGTGCGATGGAATATATATATATATATCTCTGAACCTTAAGTGCCCAGGGCACATGTGGCTTCCGCAAGGGATTTCCACAAATGCCTGTCCTTCGCCTTTTTTCTGCTCTTGCCCAGGTGAGCCCTCTATTGCTCAACATCCTTTCTGTTGTTCTTCTCCATGTCTCTTTTGGTCTACCCTTATTTCTGCTCCCCTGTGGTGTCCATCTTAGTGCTATTTTTGGTAGTGAGTTGTCAGTCATTCGGAGCACATGTCCCAACCATCGCCAGCGTCTTTCCTCAATAACGATGGAATATAATTGTCGTGAAATATGATCCTATGGGATGTGATAAAATAGGTAAATTGAGGAGAGTGTACCATCTTATGTAGTTAGAAAACATGGTTAAATACTCTTCACAATAGGTCAGTTAACAAGGAAACGAGGGCCAAAACAGAAGAAAAACAGCACAAGCGCAAAGAGGATTGTGCAGCACAACTGTTTATTGTTGTTGATCCTGGTTACATTTGCTTGTATGTTCATAGAAAGAAAGGTTCCATTAACGTTATGACAATGTGACCAGTAACTTTATCTGTAATAAATATTTTCCACTATGTATCGAAAATACTGTAATGGAATAGGTATTTCTTTTCAACGAGGGATGAATGATAAGTTCTTGGCATAATGTACAACGGATTATTTGTGGACAACTTTATTGCGCTATTTCTCAACATAGTCCCCTCGCAGGTTTATGCACTTAGTCCAGCGACCCTGGAGCATACAGATCCTTTCTTTTTAAAAGTCGACATCTTGTGTCAGTAGAAACTGAGACTACAGCATGAATGACATCATCATCTGAAGCAAATTTGGGACCGTTTATCTCCTTTTTTAGTTTGACAAACAGGTAATTGTCCGAAGGGGCCAATATTCTTTGGAATAAGGAGGATGTTCAAGAAGCTGGAAGCCGCATTCATGAATGACAGCCATTGCCACCGCCGACTTGTGAACTGGAGCATTGTCTTGGTGAAAGATGAGTCCTCTCGTCAATTTCTCTTGACGCTTTTCCTTCAATTTGACCCGTAGTTGCTTCACAAGATTAGCGTAATAGGCCCCGGTGACCGTTCTGCCCTTTTTAAAGACAGCTTACCAATAGCAATACTTCTGAATCCCAAAAGATGGAAACCATCACTTTGCCTGCAGACAGAACCACCCTTGCTTTCTTTGGAGGTGGGGGTCCATGATGTTTCCGCTGCTTTGACTGTTCTTTGGTTTCTGGTTGAAAATGATGAACCCAAGTCTCATCCATAGTCACAGATTGCTGAAGAAACTTTTCAGGATGTGCAGAAAAATGGCCAAGATTGTTTCGTGACATGTTGAGACGCTGTCGTTTATGATCAGCTCCAAGAAGTTTTGGGACGCATCGAGCAGAGACCTTCGTCATTTGAAGATCGTTGTGAAGAATGCCATGAACACGTTCCTGGGAGATGCCCAACTCAGTAGCAATGTACCTCTCAGTTATTAGTCGATCCTCCATTATCATGTCATAGATTCTGCCGGTGGTTTCATCGGTGGTTACTGTTCTTGGTCTTCCTGGACAGGGATAATCTTCCAGAGTCTCCGTTCCATATTTGAATTGAGCTGCCCATTTCTTCACTGTGCTATGAGAAGGGGCGCTCCCCCTAGAGTGTCTACCATATCATCATGGATCTCCTTCCATGGTAAGCCCTTGATACAGAGGTAGCGAATGACTGCTCGATGAGAAATTTTATCCATTTTCTCAATTTCTGCCATCCCTTACCACTTCAGTAGCCTGTAAAGTCATTGGTTGCAGTTAATTTCTTGAAATTTGGTGTTTAATCTTACAATAACCTGATATAAAAATGTGCCTAAAATCAACTGTGTGTTTCAAGTATTTGAACCTTATGCCTAGAACTTATCAATCACCTCTGTATATCTCAGCCATTTTCATGCAAGGTATAATGTAGAGTATAAGTAAAATTATTCAGTTTCTCAATCAGTGTCTTAAAAATCTACTACAGTTTTATAAGTTACTTTTATTTAGCTTCTCAATCAGTGTCGTAAAAATATGTTACAATTTTGTAGGTTACTTTTATACATTTTCTCAATCAGTGTCGTAAAAATCTACTACAATTTTATAGGTTACTTTTATTCAGCTTCTCAATCAATGCCGTTGAAATCCACTACAAAATATAGTTAGCTTCTGCTGTGTGTGGCTATCACTGTCGTCAAAATATACTACAAAATTAAATGTAATATATAAAAAAAACTTTTCGTAATTATTGTCGTAAAAAGTTACAAAATTATGTATATCTTTTTTTCCACTTCTCAGTCATTATCGTAAAAAAAAATTAATTTCATTTTGCTGTTCCAAAGTCATTTTATTTGTTTTTCTGACCATCAAGGATATTTACTGCATCTTTTTCCTAAACAACATCTCTCTTCCTTCTTATTTTATTCTTATCAGAAAAATTAGTTAACATATTAACATTGTTTCATTAGCTCGTGTTGAATACATTACAGATTATTTAATGCCTTTCATTTTTTCTTGAAATTTGAATGTTGTTGAAATCGTTGACTGAATGTTAGAAAAAAGGAGGTGCTCCGAATTAAAACAAAACTCTTCTTCTTCTTTTTCTTCTTCTTCTTCTTCTTCTTCTTCTTCTTCTTCTTCTTCTTCTCTTCTTCTTCTTCTTCTGCCTCTCATCCTGTCCTCCTCCTCCTTCGCCGACCTATTATTGTGATAGTGGTAGTTAATATTTGTCACAATTAACTGAATTTGAATGTTACCCGGCATTGTTACGTTTAAGATAGAAAGTTTTCTTCTGATAGAACTATACAAAGCTGGGACCGGGAAAATGCCAGGTATAGGACGGAGGAGGGCTGAAAGATCACGTCAGGGCGGTATAGAGTCCACTGTCCAGATATAATATAAGCTGTCAGGGCGGTATAGAGTCCACTGTCCAGATATAATATAAGCTGTCAGGGCGGTATAGAGTCCACTGTCCAGATATAATATAAGCTGTCAGGGCGGTATAGAGTCCACTGTCCAGATATAATATAAGCTGTCAGGGCAGTAAAGAGTCCACTGTCCAGATATAATATAAACTGTCAGGGCGGTATAGAGTCCACTGTCCAGATATAATATAAGCTGTCAGGGCGGTATAGAGTCCACTGTCCAGATATAAAATAAGCTGTCAGGGCGGTATAGAGTCCACTGTCCATATATAATATAAGCTGTCAGGGCGGTATAGAGTCCACTGTCTAGATATAAAATAAACTGTCATGGCGGTATAGTGTCCACTGTTCAGATATAAAATACACTGTCAGGGCGGTATAGAGTGCACTGTCCAGATATAAAATACACTGTCAGGGCGGTATAAAGTCCACTGTCCAGATATAATAAAAGCTGTCAGGGCGGTATAGAGTCCACGGTTCAGATATAATATAAGCTGTCAGGGCGTTATAGAGTCCACTGTCCAGATATAACATACGCTGTCAGGGCGGTATACCATCTGCTGTCCAGATATAAAATAAACCTTCAACACTGTATGGCGTTGGCATTCAATATATAAAATAAACCGTCAACGCTGTATAGCGGCGTCCTTCCAGATATAAAAGAAAAGATCACCGCTGTATAGTGTCCGGTGTCCAGCTATTTCCTCACCCTGTCGCTGTAATCCGTGGCTTTGAAGTACCTGGAAAATGCTTATTCTAGTAATAATATCGTGTTCTAGTGATGTACGATTGACTGCTTACCTGGAAACTATTATTGTCACTTTGATTAGAGATACTGTTCTTAATTATCGAGCTTGTACGTAATTGTAAAGTTTTCATGATTAAATATACTATTTTACTTTTACAACTGATATGTGAGTAAATACGAGTATGGAGCTCTGTAGCTAATAGAGTGAATGTCGCAGAGAGAGAGAGAGAGAGAGAGAAACAGAGGGAGAAGGAGGGAGAGAGAAATAGAGGGAAAGAGAGGGAGAGAGAGACAGAAGGAGAGAGAGGGAGAGAGAGGGGAGAAGAGGTAGAGAGAGAGAGGTAGAGAGAGAGGAGAGAGGGAGAGGGTGGAAGAGAGAGAGAGAAAGGAAGAGAGGAGAGAGATAGAGAGAGAGGTAGAGAGAGAGAGAAAGAGAGGAAGCGAGAGAGGGAGAGAGGGAGAGAGGAGAGAGGGAGGGAGAGAGAGGAAGAGAGGAGGGAGATAGAGAGGGAGAGAGAGGTAGAGAGAGAGGTAGAAAGAGAGGAAGAGAGAGAGGAAGAGAGGAGAGAGGGAGGAAGAGAGAGAGGGAGAGAGAGGAAGAGAGGAGGGAGATAGAGAGAGAAAGAGAGGAGAGATGGAGGGAGGGAGGGAGAGATAGTAAGAGAGAAATAGAGGGAGAAAGGGAGAGAGATGAAGAAAAGGAGAGATAGAGGGAGAGACGGGGGAGAGATTGATTGATTGATCTTTATTTCAAAAGGGTTAAGAACTGGACACGCAGGCGAGAGAGACGGAGAGAGAGGGGGGAGCGAGAGGAGGAAAGAAGAAAAGGGAGAGAGAGGGAGAGAGTGGAGAGAGAGAGAGATGTTCGTTTTAATATCATGCATTGTAATAGTGTGATGGAGTATAATTGTTGTTATATATGATGTAGTATAAATCTCCTGATATATGATCCTATGGTATATAATAAACTTCGTAAATTGCTGAGGGTACACAAACTTCTGTAGTTAGACCCACGTGATGGCAGCTGACTGGGTCCCAGTGACCAGTAGCTTTGTAATTGGATACAGCCCAAAAGAAGATATAAAGTTAAGCTTTCATGTCAGAACGGTTACTTGTGTCTGAAGATGTCTGTCCGCTAATGATCTGGGAAGGATTCGTTGTGGAATGCAGAAAGTCGAAGTATGACGTTTGTATGGAAATAACTAGAAGTACAGGTGTATGTGATTATATTATGATATCAATGACTGTGTTAGATAAGACAACTATTTCTTAAAAATTATAATGATTGTTTGTGTCATATAAAGACGACTTTTTATACGAGTGGCACCCAGTGAGTACCATCTTTTCGGTTTTGTGAAAGAACAAATGCGAGGTCATCGCTACGACACAGGAGAGAACGTCCAGAAAGCAGTGCTTCTGTGCCTTCGCAGAGCTGGAAAGAAATTTTACCGGGATGAGTATTTTCAAACCTGCAGAGCGATGGGGAAATGTGTGCAGAGAAATGGAGATTATGTTGAAAAGTGAAGAAAAGGATGCAGATTAAGGTGGCACATTTATATTTTATCTGTGAATAATTTCTGACTAAAAGAAAATTTTGCTCACGAATTTCGGCATAACCCTAGTATTTTTGCTTTTCCTTTCATTCTCGGTCTTGTCTTCTCGTTATCTCTTCATTTGCTGTTTTGCATGATATATTATCTTTTTTCTCTATTTGTAACATCCTGGAATTAACACATCAGATGTATTATCTAAATCACACAATAAACTAGTGATATCTGAAAAGACGATCCTTCGTTTTTTTATTCACTGGTATAGGTGGAGCGGTGTGAGAGTGAGGCTTTTGTCACACACCACACTAGTATGGGTGGAGCGGTGTGAGAGTGAGGCTTTTGTCACACACCACACTAGTATGGGTGGAGCGGTGTGAGAGTGAGGCTTTTGTCACACACCACACTAGTATGGGTGGAGCGGTGTGAGAGTGAGTCTTTTGTCACATACCAAACACTAGTATGGGTGGAGCGGTTTTAGAGTGAGGCTTTTGTAACATACCACACTAGTATGGGTGGAGCGGTGTGAGAGTGAGTCTTTTGTCACACACCACACTAGTATGGGTGGAGCGGTTTTAGAGTGAGGCTTTTGTCACACACCACACACTAGTATGGGTGGAGCGGTGTGAGAGTGAGTCTTTTGTCACATACCAAACACTAGTATGGGTGGAGCGGTTTTAGAGTGAGGCTTTTGTAACATACCACACACTGGTATGGGAGGAGAGGTGTCGGACTGAGACTTTTGTCACATACCACACACTGGTATGGGAGGTGAGGTGTGAGATTGAGGCTTTTGTCACATACCACACACTAGTATCCGTAGAGAGGCGTGAAAATGAGACTTTTGTCATACAGGACACTCTGGTGTGAATTTAACGGTCTGAGTGTCACAAAGCACAACTGCTGCAGGTCGCCTGATCAGGAAATATCACAAACTAATAAAACATCGTAATTATAGACTACACCTAGATCTTCTCACATGCAACTGCCTTCCTCTATATGGCTTCTCATTACTACTACTACTACTACTACTGCTGCTGCTGCTACTACTGTTACTATTTCTACTACTACTATTACTACTACTGCTACTATTATTATTATTATTATTACTATTACTATTACTACTACTACTACAACTATTACGACTACTACTACAACCATTACTACTACTTCTTCTACTATTACTACAACTATTGCTACTACTACTAAAGCTACTGTTACTATCACTACGACTACAACTACTACTACGACTACTATTACTACTACTACTACTATTACTAACACAGTCATCAACATAATGAGAACGAGAACAATAACACCAAGATCAGAATAAAACAAAAGCATTTTGAAGACGTAGAACATTAAAAACAGAAACAAATTAGAAGGTTGAAATTTCTCAGCAATATTGTTTATTATAAATTTCACAGCAGATTCTTGAAATTTACAAGATAATCTACTTTCTTTATAGTGATTCTTGGCGCAAGATGTATTAGTAGTTTTTCTAATGTGATTATTGCGAAATGCATCAGTTATATTATAGCTATTATTACGAGATATATATTAGTTTATTACAGAGATTACTGTTAAATATATTTGCTCTATAATTTCTAAAGTTCCAAGATACACTGTATTAACTTTATAGAGCGGATTTTTTGCCATTTAGTACTTTCAATAGCTTCACTGACACTGTGGACTTGTTTTCTTTCAGTCTCTTTTTAATTTTGTCTTTAGTAAGACACATCTTAAAAACAAATTTAAAAATTTTTAATTTGCTATATTTGAAAATAAGTCAGTGTTAATTGAAGGAGATTATGATAAAAAGAGTAGAATTGTATTAAGTGGCGAAATAGCTACAGCTACATAGAAAGAAAAAAAAAGACATCTAATATTCTTCATCCAGTCTAACTTTAATTTTAACAGTTGTAATTCAAATAATCGTCACTCTAGTCGTCACTGTATTCTTTTATAACTACTAATAAACATTGCAGACTGAAGTGTTACATACAATGTTTTTTTTTGTCTTTATAGCAAAAGTTTACAGAATCTAAAATGAGTATTTTGAAATGATCTTATATTTACTATGAATCTGTATCTGAAGGCAAAATGGGAAATTTATTCTTACAATGAAATTCCTAAAAACATAACAAAGTTTTAGCCAAGATAAATAGAGAACTCATGATGGGAAATTATTTGTGTCTATTACACTTTTGTAATGTCCTTGCTAGTTAAAAATTGTAAATGTATGAAAAATCACAAAATACACTGAAACGAAATGTAAATAAATTATGCCACATTTATTAGTGACTTTCATTCCTTGTTTGATGAAGGTCAGTACCGCAGGGTCGGAGACTTTGGTAAAAACTGTTGGCGCTTCTAGAGGACATGTTTTGTTGTATACAAAAGAAATGACACCAAAGGTGAAGTAGCGATTATCCACTTCACACATCAGAGGACCACCAGAATCTCCCTGTGAAGTGACAAAAAATGTGATCAGTGCGTGTCTGATGGTTGTAGTTTAAGGGTAGTGATGGAATCTGTTTACACTGAGGACATTCCATGATTTAGTATTTTGTGAAGAGAGAGTCATAAATTTCTCAGATATTAAATAAACATTCAGAAAGTGAAGGTAACTATGCTTGGATTCCACAGTAAAAGCTCAACATAACTGCAGTTTCTTGTCACATAATATATAATATTTTCTGACAAGCAGTAAAGTCTCTTCTGTACAGAGCGAAACTACACAACTTCCTACATCATCAGAGGAAGTACCCCTCGTCAGACAAATATTTCCCTAATTAACTCCTGACACTTTAAGAAGACTCAACCCTTCTTGGTTATGACTCCCAGAGTTATAAAGTAAATATCAGTAAATCGATCAGTAAATCGTTGACTATTTCTTATATATGTTTTCCTCTTTCGGGAGTTGAACACCGAACACATTTTTCTCATAAGTGTCTTAGTGTCTTCGGATTCCGCTGAGTTTTGTATTTACGTGTCGGAGTCTTCAAGTTCCTTGAAACATGCACCGGTGTGTCTTAGTCTTCAGATTCCATGAGGTGTGTCTTAGTCTTCAGATTCCATGAGGTGTGTCTTAGTCTTCAGATTCCATGAGGTGTGTCTTAGTCTTCAGATTCCATGAGGTGTGTCTTAGTCTTCAGATTCCATGAGGTGTGTCTTAGTCTTCAGATTCCATGAGGTGTGTCTTAGTCTTCAGATTCCATGAGATGTGTCTGAGTTTTTCCTTAGATTGATGTAGCTTAGTCTTTAGGTTCCATGAAATCTGTCTTAATCTTACCATGGACTGTAGTAGTTCTAAGGTTCCATAAGATGTGTCTTAGTTTTTTCTTGGACTGATGTATCTTAGTTCTAAGGTTGCATGAGACAGTTATTTAGTTAATTAGTTTGGAGGAATCTTCATCCATAGGTGCTCTTATCTCTTCTTCTGTACCTCATGTAGCGCATGAAACTGAGGACACCAGTTATTTCTTAGTTAAACATCCGTCTTGATCTCTTGATGAATTGTTCTTTTCTTCGCCATCCAACGTTACAACCACACCCCACCCTTTTTTCCATTAAACTCCTTCATTCTTGACAATGACGCTGATTGACAGTTGTCAGTAAAGTCCATTATTCTACCAGCTTCTCTTATAGCACTGATAATGTCTGTCGACTTGCCCTATTTTCATGACAGATGAGTTGGTCAACTGATCTGCTATTTTAGTTCTATTAACACCTGCATGACCTGGTACAAAAATGCATGTCAGTCAAAGGATCAATGATAATTACAGGTTTTAGAATCACTGTTGCCTTAGAGAACTAGCTTGACTTTTCTTTAACAGATTCATCGAATCGCTTTAAGTTCATTCTTCCATGTCGCCTCGTACACCCGGAGCCAGCTCAGAGATTTGAATATAGCCATGGTTTTCATTGTGATGTTGCTTGTTGTTCCAGGAAAATACCGCTAGTCTCCTCCGCTGTTCTGCCATGTGGGCTAACAGTAAAAGCCCAGGCAGACATATTGTACCGAACCACTGATCCGTTTGTATAAATAATGGCGTCGTCAGTTCTGATGTTTTCGCTAATTAGTGCTCTGACCTCAGCATCTACTGCAGCAGGAATATGTTTTGTTCATCTTTTGTAGAGTGTAATATGAACTGATAGAGTGGCTTTGAAGTTTGGTGGTGCGGATATCTATTCCTGTCCATCCACTCACTTCCCTACATTTTCTCATTCTTGTCGCAGGCGATTTAAGCTTTATTTTCCACCTCTTTCTATCCTCCTTCTGTATCCCTTGGTAGGCTTCATTAGCTCCCTTATCTAAGCGTTCAAAGCAAGCAGTCTTGTCCTCTCAGTGTACTCTGTTCTCTCGGAAACTTCCTCCATCCACCCCTTCCTGTATTGTCTTCTTACTCTTGTATTCCCCTCGTCATCTGAGCTGATTTAATTTAGGTCAAAGTTTGGAGCAAGCCGGGATTATCTGGGTCATAACGCCATGTTGTGTATCGTATGGTCCCTTTGTGGTCCCCGATCTATATCATTTCCCAGATACTCTTTTTTTGCACAGGTACATCTGTCTGATGCATTTTCTGCCCTTTTCTTAATTGAAAAGATCACACTGCTAAGTCTATATTTTCCATATATTGTTTGTGTTGTTATCTGTTGTATTGTCTTTGTATGTGATCATTGAAGACGACCTTTGCCGAAATATTGGATTATTGTATGTAGTTCATTTTCATGTTCTTGCTTTCTGCCCATTTTACTCACTCTTTCTATCATTGTGTAAAACTGAACCATACAGCTCTATCTAATTTCGTAACTTAAGTCCCCACAGTTCCACCTGGGCATATCAACTTCACACGCCTCAATGTTGTCGAGGACAAGAATTGCTTATCCAAGATGACATCTGATGTAGAATGTTTTAAGTCTGTTGGTTTAATCGTGCGGTGGCCAAAATGTGGCTCCTGAAGAGCCACCAAGTAGATTAGCTTTCAGAGAATAGAACGTCTCTGTTTTACGCTGACAGAGTCCCAGTATCAAATGAGTAGACTCTTGAGATCTAGTTCCAGTATCAAATGAGTAGACTATTGAGACCGAGTTCCAGTATCAAATGAGTAGACTCTTGAGATCTAGTTCCAGTATCAAATGAGTAGACTCTTGAGATCTAGTTCCAGTATCAAATGAGTAGACTCTTGAGATCTAGTTCCAGTATCAAATGAGTAGACTCTTGAGATCTAGTTCCAGTATCAAATGAGTAGACTCTTGAGACCGAGTTCCAGTATCAGATGAGTAGACATGAGACAGACCGAGTCTGAAGCCTTACGCTGAACTTTACAGTTGCCGGCACAGTTTCTTTCAGAAGAGATGCAGGCAGTCCGTCGTAGCAGTGAGAATCTTTTTAGAGGAAAAGAATCTGGCGGAGTCATTCTCATTTACTCGGCGACTGACCCAGAAAAATGATTGTCCCGCCTGTTTGCAATAACATGCCGCCATCTTGGTTACCCAGCGGAAGAGATATGCATTTATGTGTCTTCATTTTATTAATGTTTATGAGATATGTATTGATATGTCTTATTCGTCAGGTTTCACGAGACATATATTGAACTTCCATGTGATATGTGTTGACGTGTTTTTGTTTTCACATTCCATGAGATATGAGCTGATGTATTCACAACATAATTTGAATCTTTACGGGCGTTTTGGTTTTATTCACCAAGATATAGGTAGGAATAGCCGGACAAGCGACATGGTATCATCGACTTCTGACAGTCGGGATTTCGTCTGTCTTAATCAGTGTCTTGTAGGATAGTATATTTTCATTTCTTTTTTCATTAGTTATAGCTGGTACTGGTTTTATGCATGTAGGGTATATATATATATATGTTTGAAACGGTAAAATTCCGTTTCCATGCCATTAAGGCATATTAGGGGATACGGTGTTAGGCCCACATTTCCATGACCTTCGGCACATGAAAGTGTGATGTGGTCAGTATCAGCCTGGGTGCATTTATCTTTCCAGATTTCTCTGGTACCAATGTTAACTAGGCTGTGTCGACCTTGGGGGATTATTTTAGTATATACCAGAAAAAAGTCCCACTGAACCCAGTGTGGAACTTTGCCTCCCGAACATCTCTCATGTAGGCCTGTCCTTTGTAAGCAAGATGCCATGCTGCTGATGCATCCATTTTGTAAATTATCAACGATGTCTTCCAGCAATCTTTGTTTTGTCCTTGTTAATTTCAAGTCCTATTTTGCTAGCCAGTGAAGATAGGCTATCTGTTTTTTCTTGCATGGAATTCACATTATTACTGATAAGAGTTATGTCATCAGCAAAATCAAGATCTTCTAGTTTTGTCCCATGTACCCAGTCAATACCTATGTTACCTGTGCAGCATTTTGTCATTATGAAGTCTATTGTAATCCCAAAAAGTAAAGGAGACAGTATGCATCCTTGTTTCACGCCTGTTTCAATCTGGAACCATTCACTCATCCCTTCTTCTGTCTTGACTGCACAACCATATCCATTGTATAAGTCCTTAATGATGTTGACAATTTTAGATGGTATTCCATATAGACATAAAATTCTCCATAATGAATCTCTGTGTATGCTATCAAATGCCTTCTTAAAATCTATGAAATTCAGTATTAATGGTTTTTGCTTTTCTATATGTTCTTCAAGTATTATTCTGAGAGTAAAGATCTGGTCGAGACAGCTTCTCCCTTTTCGAAATCCTGCTTGTTCTTCTCTCATTGCAGTATCCACTATATCTTTGAGTCTATTCAAAATGACCGTGCAAAATACTTTTGACAGAACTGATATTAAGGTTACTCCTCTCCAGTTGTTACAGTCACTAAGGTTGCCCTTTTTTGGTATTTTAACAATGATTCCCTTCTTCCAATTAGAAGGGACCTTTTCTTCTTTCCAAATCTTGTTAAACATTCTCTGTAGTTGTCTCATGTTGTCACTATTGATAGCTTTTAGCATCTCGGCTGTTATTTCATCTTCACCTGCAGCTTTGTTGTTAGCCATTAAATTCACTGCTGCTTCAATTTCATGCAATTTAATTTCATCTAGATTGACATTTAGTTGTGGGGCTGGTAAGTCAGTTTCAAGGTTTAACAATTCTTTTGGGTGTGGTCGATTGAGTATTTCTTGGAAGTGTTCAGCCCATCTTTGCTTTTGGTCTTTATTTGATGTTAATAGTGTTCCAGTTTTGCTAAGGATTGGTCTTTCTTTAGATGTAATAGTACCTGTTAGCCTCTTTTGTATGTTATATAAAGTTTTGCTGTCTCCTGTTTTTGCTGCTTTTTCTGCCTCTTTCGCCATATTGTCTATGTATTCTCTTTTATCCCTTCTAGCTGAACTTTTTACTTTCCTGTCTATGTCTTTGTATTTTGCTTTTGACGAATCTCTTTCATGATCTGCTTTTGCATTCAACATGTTTAATTTGGCTGCTCGTCTTTCATGTATATACTTCCATGTTTTATCTGATATCCATGCTTTTCTATTTGGTTTTTCCAATCCAGCGCTTACTTTTGCTGCTGTGATTATGGCTGTGCTGTACGAATTCCATAACTCATCTATACCTATCTCCTCAACTTCACTGGGTGTTTTGGAATGATTGGCAAGTTCCTGATTGAAATTAATGTTAGTATTTTCTTCTTGTAGGCTGTGGATGTTTATCTTTCTGTGTACTGATTTCTTGTGTTGATTTTTCAATTTTAGTTTTATTTTCCCTATGCACAGGTTGTGATCACTGTTGACATCTGCACCCCTATAAGCCCTTACATCCATGAGAGATGTTCTGTATTGCTTTCTAATACAAAAATGGTCTATCTGGTTTCTAGTTCTATCATCTGGAGATATCCACGTTGTTTTATGTATCTCTTTGTGTGGGAATAGTGTGCCTCCAATGACCATGCCCTCTGTTAGACATATTTCAATTAATCTTTCTCCATTCTCATTAACCATGTCAATTCCTTCTTTCCCCATCACTTTTTCAACGTCGGTATTATCCTTCCCTACCTTAGCATTGAAGTCCCCCATAGCAATTAGGATGTCGTGTTTAGGGACTTTGTTGATGATTTGTTGTAGTTGGTGATAGAAGTCGTCTTTCACATCATCATCTGCATCATTCGTGGGTGCATAACATTGTATTATTGTCATTCTTCCGTGTCGTAGGTTGTATCGTGCTCTTATTATACGACTGTTCACTGGTTCCCATTCTACAAGGCTCTTTGCAGCTACATTTGACATAATAATGCCCACTCCGTCTCGGAATTTATTGTAATTTCTGCCTGAATGTATAATTAACTTACCGTTTTCCGCCGATCTTTTACCTGCTTCTGGCCATCGCATTTCGCTGATGCCAAGTATGTCTAGATGGTATCTCTCCATTTCTTTGATGACCTGGGTAGTTTTTGTTGGTGCTACCATCGTTCTCACATTCCAGAATCCGATCTTTGTCACATGTTTGGGGCCGACGAATGAGCTCTTCGGAGTTGGCATCCCTGATGCTCGGTTGGTTTCTCTGCGAGTTTCCAGAACGATATCTTTTTTTCCCATCTGGAGTTGCCTCTAGATAGGTCTCAGGATAAGGTTGTTAGCCTTATGCCCAACTCCCGGTACATGATTTGTAACAGATCAAGCGGAATTCCGCTGATTTCTGCATGCCGGCGAGAGCGTTTTAAAAACGACCGCCATCTTGCACGTCACGCCGGAAGTATATATGTCTCACTACTGCAGTGCGACTCAACATAAAGTCATCCACATCTTATAATATTTCCAATACACACTGTGATACAGATTGTAAATATGTTATAGTGCATGTATATGTACTTTAGTGACATCAATGTATTAATAACATTAAATACATAATTCTGCTTTGATAGTTATCCTGTAGATATGATATATTTTATATCTTTGTACATAGACTACAATGTATACCTGGAGTAAGTACTTACTAGGTAGATCAGGGTGAATGTAGCTAACCTGTCTTAACGGGCCCAAAGTCTAAAGTGTGAACTTAATACAAGCAGTGCTTGGTTACGCAGGGTATGTACATCAGAGAGAATGCCAGTGCTCCTGGGACAATAGAGAACATTCTGGCATTCTTCCATTGTATCCTTCATAATGGTTTTAATATCTTCCCAACTGCCACCTAAGCTTTTATTTTCTTTATTCCCTCTTGTGTTTATCTGAAGTTATTTTTTTCTGATTTTTTCCCTATCATCTCTTGTCTTTTAAGAGTGGACTGGACGTAGAGAGGGAGAGAGTGGAAGAATGAAGTAGAATAAGAGATCAGGCTGAAGAGGGTGAGTGTAGGAGTGGGTGAGAAAGGGTTTAAATCTTACTTATATGTTCCATAGTTTTATAATGAACTGTTTGATTACTTTTCTGTAACAGAGCAGATACTAGATACTACTCTTACTTGCTACATTAGTCTAGCTTTGGGTGGTGTTCTATGTATATTAGTAAACTACATGAGTAATACTTTGGATGTCGTATTTGTACTATAGTTTTGTTCGTGCAAGTATTGTGGTTCATATATAGAGCGCCTACTGGTTATAGTGTACATTAAACTTGGTATCCTAGGTCTACGAACCGAACAGTTTCTCAATGTTGCCTACTATTTATCTGGTGGAGAGCGGATAAACGTGTCTTACACTTGAGCTGCACAGAAACCCAAGGTCAAACACCAGCAGACACAGGACATCATCATCTGCTAATCAACTTAAATAGATCCTCCCACTCCATATACAGTATATATGTATATATATATATGCTGGGTGTATATGTATGCATGTATGTGTGTATATATATGTATATATGTGTGTATATCTCTGTCTTGGTCTATCTGTTGGTGTTACTTCCGTCATCTATTGTGCATACATCATTTTCGTTTATCTGTTTTCATCCATTCTTTCTGCATGTCTTAAGCAGCGTTGTCCGTTCAGTTTCAGGACATTTATAATTCGTTGGTATTTAAATAAACTGTTCAGTTCTAGTTCTCCATTCTCCACTGTTGGTATCCTGTATGGGGCCAAAAGATTCTTCTTAGGACTTTGTTATCAAAGATCTGCAACTGGAGTTCCTCTTTCTCTACTGTACTCAATGTTTCTGATCCATACATGACGCCTGGTCTTATTATAGTTTTGTAGATTGTTGTTTTCGTGTTATGGGACATTATTTTGGATATTAAGAGGTATTGTCAGGCAAGGTATATTTTATTTTCTGTCTGTACTCTTATTTTAATTTCCTCGCTGCTTCCTACGTTGCTTCTGTAGACGGTTGTGCCTAGATAATTGTATGTTTCTGCTTTCCTAACGATCATATCTCCAACATTTATATAATCTGGATCATTCTGCCTCTAGTCTCTTGCTGTCTTCATATACTCTGTCTTATGTTAGTTAATGGT
This sequence comes from Achatina immaculata, assembly GCA_009760885.1. Classification (NCBI taxonomy): domain Eukaryota; kingdom Metazoa; phylum Mollusca; class Gastropoda; order Stylommatophora; family Achatinidae; genus Lissachatina; species Lissachatina immaculata. The sequence goes on along the minus strand of CM019716.1, from coordinate 71,162,906 downwards.
AAAGTCCACTTTTAGTGCCACATCTCTCAGGTGTATGCAGGTATTGATGACTTCTTGCAGTGTTCCCTACTCGGCCGATGTCATCAGCGTATCCTAGTATTTTAGCTTGTTTTTCTGTCCTGCTATCTTCGTTCACTTTTCTAGTTACCTTTGCTAGTACTATGCTGAGTAGTAATGGAGATAATGTATTATCTTTTCTTTTAAACCAGTTCTTATTTAGTAGAGTTCTGACTTTCTTCCGTTATATCTTACTACATTTTATGCATGCTCCATGCAAAAATAATAACCAAGTTACTAAATGACATTTTAAACAGCGGTTATATGCCCAGTGACTTGCTTAAATCCACGTTTATAGCACTACCAAAGAAACCAGGTGCAAAGGAATGTGATGACCATCGGACTATCCGCCTCTCATGTCACATAACGAAGCTACTTCTGAGAATCATTATGAAAAGTACAAGGAAAAAGATAAAAATGGAAATGGCAGATGAACAGTTTGGATTTGTTGAATGAAAGGGAACACACAATGCCATTTATGCTTTACGAACACTAACAGAGAGAGCTTTAGAAGTACAGAAAAATTTCTACTTATGTTTCATTGTTTACACCAAGGCATTCGACAAGGTGAAACATAATGAAGTTATTAAAATTCTTGAAGACATCGACATGGTCGGCAGAGACCCGAGGATTGTAAAAATAGATGAAATTAGAACTGGAAAATACCAAAGTATAAAACAAGGGGTGCGACAAGGATGCATACTATCTCCAGACCTTTTTTTCTCTGTACAGTGAGAATATTCTAAGAACGATCATCACAGAACCAGGCAAAAAAATTGGAGGATACAATATTAACAATCTTCGGTATACTGACGACACAGTTCTGATAGCTGAGAACAACAAGACCTGCAAAATCTCTTGGATAAAGTCGCCAAAGAAGTGAACAGAAAGGCCTTACTCTGAACATAAAAAAGACAGAGACTATGGTTATATCTAAGAAACAGAATCCACCAGCATGCAGTATAAAATTAAACGGAACTATTCTAAAGCAGGTGCAGAAATTCAAATACACTGGTGTAGTAATAACTTGAGATGGGAAACGCAGAGCAGAAATTAGGAACAGAATGGGCCAGGCACAGACTGCATTTCAGAGAATGAGAAACATATTATCCAACACATCCTTATCAATGAATGTTAGAAAACGAGTCCTGAAATGCTATATTGAACCTATCTTGTTATATGGAAGTGAATCATGGACAATATGCAGGTCTGACAAAAATCATTGGAAGCAGCAGAAATGTGGTTTATTAGAAGAATGTTGCGAATTCCCTGGACAGCAAAAATAACTAATGAAGAATGTATGAGAAGAGCTGGAGAGACAAAAATTCTTGACAAAAAGATAAGAGAGAGAAAATGTACTTTCAAAGGACATGCAGTGAGAAGAAGGGGCATTGAAAATATTATAACAACAGAAAAAAATAGAAGGAAGAAGATCAAGAGGAAGACCAAGAGAAATGATACTGGACAGTCTGACGGGATGGTGTGAGAGGAGATCACCAACTGAGCTGATGGCCTGCATGAAGGAGCGTGTACTCTGGAGAAGCATAATAGCCAATGCCAGTCGGCATGGCACCTGATGAGGATGATGATGAGAATGCATATTCTGGTTAGATTGAGTAATTTATTAGGTATCTCAAATTCATTTATATTTTACCATAAGCTGCTCCTATCTATGCTGTCATAAGCTTTCTTGAAGTCAATGAAGATATTATGCACTTCTTTTCCATATTCCCAGTACTTATCTGCTCTTTGATAGTACTTGATGGTACTTTGATAGTACTATTTGATAGTACCATATTCCTATTACTGTTCTGCTCTTTACGTAGATAAAATATTTGGTCTACGATTGATTTATTTTTCCTTGAACCTGCTTGATAGTTTCCCACAGTGTTCTCGAATTATTGTTTTAATTTATTTAAAAGTATAATGGTATTTTGTAGCTTGTTTGTAGTAAAGATGTCCCTCTGTAGTTTTCACACTTGCTCTTATCGCCTTTTTTTGCATACTCTAATCTGTAATTATTCTCTCCATTCTCTAGGGAGATTTTCTTCTCTACATATTTGTTGTTATTAGTGCACATATCTAATCTACAGATTAGACCTCTTTCCTTAGTCAGTTTTGCTGCAATTCCGTTTGAACCAGTTGCTTTGTTGTTTCGTAGAAGCATGACACTGCAGATGACTTCTTCTAACTCTGGTTCCTCTGTTTCAGATTCACAAGTCTCTATTTCTTCACAAGGTATTGACTCTTCACATTTTAGTAATATTTCAATATATTCTTTCCATCTGATACCTATTTTCTCTTCCTCATTATTTATCGCGTTTCCATTACTATCCTTGAAGCTCTGTAGAGGTTGTTTATACCCTTGCTTTACTGTTCACAGTTCTTTATAGAAATCCCTGCTTTTCTTATTCTGATGGCATGTCTGCATCTTGCTTACTATGTCTTTTATATATTGTTGTTTTTGTTGGTGAATAACTTTTTGAGTTACTTTACACTGTGTGTGGTACTTCTCCTCATTTGTTTTATTGTTTAGGTCATTCAACCATATCTGTCTTGTGCTTGGTATCAGTTATAACATGGTCTATCTGGTTGCATGTTAATTTATCGGGGGATTTCCATGTTTGTTTATGGATGTTCTTATTTTGAAAACTGCCTATTCTCATTCCATAAGCTTCTACCATATTTATTAGTCTCCATCTATTACCGCTAGATGTTTCATGTAGACTTTCTTTTCCTGTGTTGTGTCTGTATGCTTTTTCCTTTCCTATCTTTGCATTAAGAAAGATTGAGAAAGATTAACTGAAATATGTCTAACAGAGGGCATGGTCATTGGAGGCACACTATTTCCACACAAAGAAATACAAAAAACAACGTGGATATCTCCACGTGATAGAACTAGAAAGCAGATAGATCATTTTTGTATTAGAAAGCAATGCAGAACATCTCTGATAGATGTAAGGGCATATTGGGATGCAGATGTCAACAGTGATCACAGCCTGTGTGTAGGGAAAATAAAACTAAAACTGAGAGGCCAACACAAGAAATCAGTACACAGAAAGATAAACAGCCACAGCGTACAAGAAGAGAACACTAACAGTAATTTCAGTCAGGAACTTGCCAATCATTCCACAATACTCAATGAAGTGGAGGAGTTAGGTATAGATGAATTATGGAATTCTTACAGCACAGTCATAATCACAGCAGCAAAAGCAAGCGTTGGACTGAAAAAAAAACAAATAGAAAAGCATGGATATCAGAAGACACATGGAAGTAAATGTATGAAAGACGAGCAGGCAAATTAGACATGTTGAATGTAAAAACAGATCTTGGAAAAGATCTGGCGAAAGCAAGATACAAAGAAATAGACAAGAAAGTAAAAAAGTTCAGTTAGAAGGGATAAAAGAGAATACATAGACAATATGGCGAAAGAGGCAGAAAAAGCACCAAAAACAGGAGAGAGCACAACTTTACATAACATACAAAAGAGGCTAACAGGTACTATTACATATAAAGAAAGACCAATCCTTAGCAAAACTGGAACCCTATTAAGATCAAATAAAGACCAAAAGCAAAGATGGGCTGAATACTTCCATGAAATACTTAATCGACCACACCCAAAAGAATCGATAGACCTTGAAACTGACTTACTATTCCCCCAACTAAATGTCAGCCTAGATGAAATTACATTGCATGAAACTGAAACAGCGGTGAATCTAACGGCTAACAACAAAGCTGCAAGTGAAGATGAACTAATACTCGAAATGTTAAAAGTTATCAATAGTGACAAGATGAGACAACTATAGAGAATATTTAATAAGATTTGATCAAGAGTGCCCAAACCATGCAGACCTGAAGCGTGAGACATGACCAGAGGACACAAGGTTGGGGCAAACGCTTTGGGGCTTCTATCAAGATCTGAAGATGTCTGTGGGCTTTGCCATTTTGAAAGAGACCAGGATCCGAAGTGACCAACAACCTCGAACGCAGAAGAAGAAGAAAAGAAGAAGAAGAGGAAGAAGAAGAAGAAGAAGAAGGAGAAGAAGAAGAAGAAGATTTGGAAAGAACGAAAGCTCCCTTCGAAATGTAAAACAGGAATCATTGTTAAAATACCAAAAAAAAGGCATCCTTAGCGATTGCAATAACTGGAGAGGAGTAACCTTAGTATCAGTTGTGTCAAAAGTGTTTTGCAAGGTCATTTTGAACAGACTTAAAGATATAGTGGATACTGCAATGAAAGAAGAACAAGTCAGTCAATTTGCATACCTTGGCAGCTACATAGACCAGGATGGTGACACCAGAAAGGAAGCTAGAATTAGAATTGCAAAAGCAGCATCGACTTTCAAGAATCTTCAGAACATATGGCACTCAAAAGTTATAAGCACAAAAACCAAGTTAAGACTATTCAATTCAAATGTAATATCACCCTCATTGATGCATGCAAAAGTTAGAAAACAACTAAAGAAATAGACAATAAATTAGACTCTTTTGAAAACAAATGCTTAAGGAAAGTGCTTGGCATCAAGTAGGACGAATTCAAGAACAACGCAGAGATAAGACAGATGACTGAAGAACAACCGGTCTCATGGATGATCAGGAAAATGAGATGGACAGTCACTAAGTTGGTCACGTGATGGCCCTTTGAGCCATTATTTACAGGTAACGTTCACAATAAAACATACCGAACTGCAGTGAAGGAAGTAAATGTAGAAAAAAGATTTCGAGAAAAAAAATTACAGGCTTAAAAGAACGACAATTTTATGAGGGAACACTAATGAGAACGGTTCTACTCGTATTAGTAATTGATTTGGTTTCAGTTTTCTAAGCAGTTACAAATTAATATTATTCGGCATCAGGAATAGATTTGTATATGTTTGTAAGAACCGGGTACCTTGTTTGTACCAGAATAACCGAAAGAACCTGTTCCTAATTCTGTTTCTGCCCAGTTCTAGCCAGTATTTGTCACCAGTGACTGTAAGTCGTAGAACAGTGTCTCCTTCATCTTCACAACCTCTGACCCGACGAAAGAAATATCTGCGAGCTGTTCTTCTTTCCTGCATGCTTCCAATGGAGCGGCCATCTTAGATTTTGTCTGCTGACATAATATTTCCACTTTGAACGACTTGCCTCTGCACATATAACATCTGTAGAGAGATGGCAAAACACATCTGTCCTACAACTGTCTGTTTTGATTTAGAATTATTTAGAGAACATCAAGGTAATGTTTTGACCGGGCCTGACATAAACACAAAGCAACCATATCATTGGATTAATGCATTCACAAAATGTGTGATAACATTATTTTTATAAATATTAGAAAAACTATTCTTATATTCATAGGAGGTGCAGGAGAATGTTAGTAAAATATTTAGTATGTGACTTTTGTCTACAATATTAAACTCACACTGCAAGCTCCTGCTTTTCCCAAAATTCCGGCACAAACTTTATTTTTCTCAATATTCTGTTTATACAGCTCAGAGCAGTACGTCCTGTTCACGATGTCCACTGGGGTTTTCCTGAGCTGAGGCACTACAGTACTACTATCTGAGGGTGAGATTATTAGAAACACAATATCGATTATATCCCTGAGGTAATTAAAAAGAATAAAACTGATTTTAATCGGTGTGTATTTATACATAGGAGAGAGAGAGTGAGAGAGACAGACATATATATATATATATATATATATATATATATATATAGAGAGAGAGAGAGAGAGAGAGTAGAACCTATGGCACGAAATCTGAGCTGTGTGGCTGTAAACGCATCGTGAACAACCAACATTTGACAGGAACAATTAGCAAATATACTCTTGGATGGATGCTGTGGTATGTGTCTGAGAATATATAGGGCTGTCCCGTATGAAGTGAAGCCGGAGTCTAAAATTTGAAACTATGAACAACCTCTGAAAGAGAGAGAGGGGGAGAGATAGAGAGAGAGAAGAAGAAGAAGAAGAAGAAGAAGAAGAAGAAGAAGAAGAAGAAGAAGAAGAAGAAGAAGAAGAAGAAGAAGAAGAAGAAGAAGAAGAAGAAGAAGAAGAAGAAGAAGAAGAAGAAGAAGAAGAAGAAGAAGAAGAAGAAGAAGAAGAAGAAGAAGAAGAAGAAGAAGAAGAAGAAGAAGAAGAAGAAGAAGAAGAAGAAGAAGAAGAAGAAGAAGAAGAAGAAGAAGAAGAAGAAGAAGAAGAAGAAGAAGAAGAAGAAGAAGAAGAAGAAGAAGAAGAAGAAGAAGAAGAAGAAGAAGAAGAAGAAGAAGAAGAAGAAGAAGAAGAAGAAGAAGAAGAAGAAGAAGAAGAAGAAGAAGAAGAAGAAGAAGAAGAAGAAGAAGAAGAAGAAGAAGAAGAAGAAGAAGAAGAAGAAGAAGAAGAAGAAGAAGAAGAAGAAGAAGAAGAAGAAGAAGAAGAAGAAGAAGAAGAAGAAGAAGAAGAAGAAGAAGAAGAAGAAGAAGAAGAAGAAGAAGAAGAAGAAGAAGAAGAAGAAGAAGAAGAAGAAGAAGAAGAAGAAGAAGAAGAAGAAGAAGAAGAAGAAGAAGAAGAAGAAGAAGAAGAAGAAGAAGAAGAAGAAGAAGAAGAAGAAGAAGAAGAAGAAGAAGAAGAAGAAGAAGAAGAAGAAGAAGAAGAAGAAGAAGAAGAAGAAGAAGAAGAAGAAGAAGAAGAAGAAGAAGAAGAAGAAGAAGAAGAAGAAGAAGAAGAAGAAGAAGAAGAAGAAGAAGAAGAAGAAGAAGAAGAAGAAGAAGAAGAAGAAGAAGAAGAAGAAGAAGAAGAAGAAGAAGAAGAAGAAGAAGAAGAAGAAGAAGAAGAAGAAGAAGAAGAAGAAGAAGAAGAAGAAGAAGAAGAAGAAGAAGAAGAAGAAGAAGAAGAAGAAGAAGAAGAAGAAGAAGAAGAAGAAGAAGAAGAAGAAGAAGAAGGAGAAGAAGAAGAAGATTTGGAAAGAACAAAAGCTCCCTTCGAAATGGAAAAAAGGAATCATTGTTAAAATACCAAAAAGGCATCCTTAGCGATTGCAATAACTGGAGAGGAGTAACCTTAGTATCAGTTGTGTCAAAAGTGTTTTGCAAGGTCATTTTGAACAGACTTAAAGATATAGTGGATACTGCAATGAAAGAAGAACAAGTCAGCCAATTTGCATACCTTGGCAGCTACATAGACCAGGATGGTGACACCAGAAAGGAAGCTAGAATTAGAATTGCAAAAGCAGCATCGATCTTCAAGAATCTTGAGAACATATGGCATTCAAAAGTTATAAGCACAAAAACCAAGTTAAGACTATTCAATTCAAATGTAATATCACCCTCATTGATGCATGCAAAAGTTAGAAAACAACTAAAGAAATGGACAATAAATTAGACTCTTTTGAAAACAAATGCTTAAGGAAAGTGCTTGGCATCAAGTAGGACGAATTCAAGAACAATGCAGAGATAAGACAGATGACTGAAGAACAACCGGTCTCATGGATGATCAGGAAAATGAGATGGACAGTCACTAAGTTGGTCACGTGATGGCCCTTTGAGCCATTATTTACAGGTAACGTTCACAATAAAACATACCGAACTGCAGTGAAGGAAGTAAATGTAGAAAAAAGATTTCGAGAAAAAAAATTACAGGCTTAAAAGAACGACAATTTTATGAGGGAACACTAATGAGAACGGTTCTACTCGTATTAGTAATTGATTTGGTTTCAGTTTTCTAAGCAGTTACAAATTAATATTATTCGGCATCAGGAATAGATTTGTATATGTTTGTAAGAACCGGGTACCTTGTTTGTACCAGAATAACCGAAAGAACCTGTTCCTAATTCTGTTTCTGCCCAGTTCTAGCCAGTATTTGTCACCAGTGACTGTAAGTCGTAGAACGGTGTCTCCTTCATCTTCACAACCTCTGACCCCACGAAAGAAATATCTGCGAGCTGTTCTTCTTTCCTGCATGCTTCCAATGAAGCGGCCATCTTAGATTTTGTCTGCTGACATAATATTTCCACTATGAACGACATGCCTCTGCACATATAACATCTGTAGAGAGATGGCAAAACACATCTGTCCTACAACTGTCTGTTTTGATTTAGAATTATTTAGAGAACATCAAGGTAATGTTTTGACCGGGCCTGACATAAACACAAAGCAACCATATCATTGGATTAATGCATTCACAAAATGTGTGATAACATTATTTTTATAAATATTAGAAAAGCTATTCTTATATTCATAGGAGGTGCAGGAGAATGTTAGTAAAATATTTAGTATGTGACTTTTGTCTACAATATTAAACTCACTTTGCAAGATCCTGCTTTTCCCAAAATTCCGGCACAAACTTTATTTTTCTCAATATTATGTTTATACAGCTCAGAGCAGTACGTCCTGTTCACGATGTCCACTGGGGTCTTCCTGAGCTGAGGCACTACAGCACTACTATCTGAGGGTGAGATTATTAGAAACACAATATCGATTATATCCCTGAGGTAATTAAAAAGAATAAAACTGATTTTAATCGGTGTGTATTTATACATAGGAGAGAGAGAGTGAGAGAGACAGACATATATATATATATATATATATATATATATATATATATAGAGTAGAACCTATGGCACGAAATCTGAGCTGTGTGGCTGTAAACGCATCGTGAACAACCAACATTTGACAGGAACAATTAGCAAATATACTCTTGGATGGATGCTGTGGTATGTGTCGGAGAATATATAGGGCTGTCCATTATGAAGTGAAGCCGGAGTCTAAAATTTGAAACTATGAACAACCTCTGAAAGAGAGAGAGGGGGAGAGATAGAGAGAGAGAAGGAGAGAGGGAGAGAGAGGAAGAGATAGGGAAGAGAGAGAGGGGTGCGAGAAAAAGGGAGGGAGAGAGAGAGAGAGAGAGAGAGAGAGAAACAAAGCGAAGGGACAAAAGAAAAGGACAGGGAGATTAACAGCGTCATGTTCCTGCATCGCATTGGAGCCGCGATTTGTTAGCAGATTCATGTACACCATACCGCTTTTTCTATCTAACATATTTTTCTGTTGATGAAAACAATGATAAATTCTTTTGAAAGAGAAAAGTCTTTTCATTGGTCAAATTTCAAATATTGCGTATTTAACGTCTCATTCTCATCCTTTCTTTCTCTGCTCTAAATCTCCTAAACTAAACTGTAATGAATGTTGTTTTTTGTTCCATAGCAAATTCGGCGGGCAGAACAATCCAAGAAGCCAGCTATGTCCACATGCAGCATGACGATGGAGGTGATGGCAGTAACGAAAGCATTCTCTTGGCTGGAGTCACAAGACTACACTCATGTCTGCATACTAAGTGATTCAATGAGTATACTAAGTGATTCAATGAATATACTAAGTGATTCAGTGAATATACTAAGTGATTCAGTGAATATACTAAGTGATTCAATGAATATACTAAGTGATTCAATGAATATACTAAGTGATTCAATGAGTATACTAAGTGATTCATTGAGTATACTAAGTGATTCAATGAATATACTAAGTGATTCAGTGAATATACTAAATGATTCAATGAGTATACTATGTGATTCAATAAGTATTGTCATCCAACACATGACACTTATGGATGAACTGAGGGGTGAGGGAGGGAGAGGTGAGGGATCTGAGCACTTATGGACATATCCGGGGTGCAATGATGATGACCCAAACAATAAACCAGAAACCATAAATGCTTTAACTGCTATCTTTACCTGTTTCTCCCATATTTTGCCAACACAGCGTATAAGTGAGATAGCTCTTCACGTTTTATATTACATGTTGTTTCTTCTTTGCAGTCCTTCACATGGGTATAGCTGTTGTTATCTGCCAACATTATATGAGCTACAACTTTCATCTCTTGTTTTTAATCTACATGCATTTCACCTACCTCTTCACCGAGTTTACCAATTACTCTTTCGACCATAATTTGAGTGTTTTTTAACATTTAAAAAAATATTGTTGTCCAGGTATTTATTTTGTGTGTAATCATTATGTTTCTTAATGTGTGAAATTCCTCCTGAATTATCATTTATATTGGCTGCTTCTCTTCATATTTGATTATCTTTCGTCAACTCTCGTGGGTACATTTTAATCTGGGAAAATTTTGACGCTTCACAAAGTTTGTTTGACATGTTTCACGGCGTTTAAAAAAATTTCTTTGTTCTAATTTCTTTTATGTGTTGTTATTCTGTTCTTGATTTTCTACTTATTGTAATCTCAAGATGTTATCACGTTTAACTATCATAAAACAAGAGAATCATATCGGAGATGTTTGGGCAGTCAAAGATAGTCTATCTTTATGTAAAACAGAACCATACACCTCTTTCTACCTTTAATGATAAACTTACATTCCGTAGCTCCCCATCCAGCAATAATACAAGGTCCTTGATGTTCTTGCCCAGACTCCGGCAGACATATTGGTTTTACACGGTCTGTGTACACCAGGTCTCTATCAAGTGTCACAACAGCCACGTCGTAATCTGGAGACACAATTATACACAATCACCGCTGATATAATCATGTACAGTCGTAGACAATCATAACTGATTTAATCATGTACAGTTATAAACAGCCTCCATTGAAATAATCGTATGGAACTTTATGTACACAGTTTGTCGCTGATATTTAGTTAGATTTTAACAAAGTCGTTTGCCTCAGTGTGTAAGCACTGGACCTTGTTAGAGTTTCTAAGCGACCTAGGCGACCTATAAATTTGCTGCTTTTTACGACAAATCAGATTAGACTTCAGTTTCTTAAGCTTTTATAAGTAATAAAAATTTATAAGACGCACAAAATTGTGCAAATCTTTTCCGATTTATAAAACAAATGTAATTTATCTCAGTTTCTTTGTTATCAGAAATCCATAAACTAAACTTACATTTTGTACAGAATTATTGTTAAACTGATATGCTGTCAGATAAGAGTTCTGTGGCTTTCCTAGATTCAAAGCTTACATTGTCTACATGCGTCTTAGTGAAAAGAATGTATAAACTAGAAAGAAAAGTTTCTGACACTTTCTAAACTACTGTCTCCGCCACCAAATAATTCCTAAAGATTTCTGGTCATCTTTTCACCCTGCGGCCGGCACACTCCACGTGGCTGAACAAAGACTTCTGGATAAGATGGAGAAAAAACTGCTGGCAGCTCAGAATGCGCAGCATCATTCAAATCCACAGACACCTTTTGTTCACCCTGGATCAGGTGAAATACACCCTATAACTCCGTCTTCACTCTTACTTATCAGACAACCGTGTTCTCCTTCTTGCTAAACACATTATACACCTCACAAATCTCCAGCTCTACCAGTTCTATGTCCCTGGCAAACAACAGACAAAAACACTCAACCAATTTCAACCTCTACCATCTTCCACATCCAGTTTCTTCAGTTCCATAAAATAACAAAATCTCTAATCAACCCCTCTCCAACATTATACCTCACCAACAGTATTATATTTCACTTAACCAACAGACTTCTATTTCACTTGACCAACAGACTTCTATTTCACTTGACCAACATACTTCTATTTCACTTAACCAACAGACTTCTATTTCACTTGACCAACAGGCTCTTCTATTTCCCTTGACCAGCAGCGAATTCTATTTCAATTGACCAACATATGTCTACTTCAATTGACCAACAGACTTCTATTTCACTTGACCAACATACTTCTATTTCAATTGACCAACATACTTTTATTTCAATTGACCAACAGACTTCTATTTCAATTCACAAACAGACTTTTATTTCACTTGACCAATATTCCTCTATTTCACTTGACCAACATGCTTCTATTTCACTTGACCAAAATACTTCTATTTCACTTGACCAAAATACTTCTATTTCACTTGACCGACAGGCTCTTCTATTTCACTTGACCAACAGGCTCTTCTTTTTCACTTGACCAACAGGCTCTTCTATCTCTCTTGACCAACATAATTCTATTTCACTTGACCAACAGCTCTTCTATTTCTCTTGACCAACATACTTCTATTTCACTTGACCAACATACTTCTATTTCACTTGACCAGCAGGCTCTTCTATTTCTCTTGACCAACATACTTCTATTTCACTTGGCCAACATACTTCTATTTCACTTGACCAACAGGCTCTTCTATTTCACTTGACCAACAGCCTCTTCTATTTCACTTGACCAAAATACTTCTATTTCACTTGACCAACAGGCTCTTCTATTTCACTTGACCAGCAAGCTCTTCTATTTCACTTGACCAGCAGGCTCTTCTATTTCACTTGACCAACAGGCTCTTCTATTTCACTTGACCAACAGGCTCTTCTATTTCACTTGACCAACAGGCTCTTATATTTCACTTGACCAGCAAGCTCTTCTATTTCACTTGACCAGCAGGCTCTTCTATTTCTCTTGACCAGCAAGCTCTTTTATTTCACTTGACCAACAGGCTCTTCTATTTCACTTGACCTACATACTTCTATTTTACTTGACCAACAGGCTCTTCTATTTCACTTGACCAACAGGCTCTTATATTTGACTTGACCAGCAAGCTCTTCTATTTGACTTGACCAACATACTTCTCTTTCACTTGACCAACAGGCTCTTCTATTTGACTTGACCAGCAGGCTCTTCTATTCACTTGACCAGCAAGCTCTTCTATTTCACTTCACCAATAGACTTCTATTTCACTTGACCAGCAAGCTCTTCTATTTCACTTGACCAACAGGCTCTTCTATTTCACTTGACCAGCAAGCTCTTCTATTTCACTTTGCCAACAAGCTCTTCTATTTCACGTGACCAACAGGCTCTTCTGTTTCACTTGACCAGCAAGCTCTTCTATTTCACCTGACCAGCAGGCTCTTCTATTTCTCTTGACCAGCAAGCTTTTCTATTTCTCTTGACCAGCAAGCTCTTCTATTTCACTTGACTAATAGACTTCTATTTCACTTTACCAACAGGCTCTTCTATTTCGCTTGACCAACATACTTCTATTTCACTTGACCAACAGGCTCTTCTATTTCACCTGACCAACATACTTCTATTTCACGTGACCAACAGGCTCTTCTATTTCACTTGACCAGCAGGCTCTTCTATTTTTCTTGACCAGCTGGCTCTTCTATTTCACTCGACCAACATATTTCTTCGACACCCAACCCGCCCTCTTCTTTCACACCTCCCGACCAACCTTTCCATGTTACACAGCACAATCAAGTTCTAACACCCACATCCGTAGATGAGACCTTCTCCTCCTGCCTCTCCAAAGTCGACTGTAGTCTGTATTACTCCCTACTTGCCCATAAGTGTAGTCTGTATTCCTAGGTACTAGTCCATGAATGCAGCCTGTAGTCCTCCCTACTTGCTCCTGAATGTAATCATTATTCCTAGCTGCTAGCCCCTGAACGTAGCCTGTGTTCCTCCCTACATGGCCCTGAATGCAGACTATATTCCTCCTTACATGCTCCTGAATGTAGTCTGTATTTCTCTCTACTTGTCACTGAATGTAGTCTGTTTACCTCCCTATTTGCTACTGAATGTAGTCTGTAATCTTCCCTATTTATCCCTGAATATAGTCTGTATTCCTCCCTACTTGCCCCTGAATGTATTCTGTATTCTTCCCAACTTGCCCCTGAATGTATTCTGTATTTCTCCCTACTTGCCCCTACATGTATTCTGTATTCCTTCCTACTTACCCCTGAATGTATTCTGCATTCCTCACTACTTGCCCCTGAATGTATTCTGTATTCCTCCCTACTTGCTCCTGCATGTAGTCTGTATTCTTCCCTATTTGTTCCTGAATATAGTCTGTATTCCTCCCTACCTGCCTCTGAATGTAGTCTGTGTTCCTCACTACTTGCCCCTGAATGTAGTCTGTATTCCTCCCTACTTGCCTCCGAATGTAGTCTGTATTCCTCCCTACTTGCCTCCGAATGTAGTCTGTATTCCTCCCTACTTGCTCCTGAATGTAGTCTGTATTCTTCCCTATTTGTTCCTGAATATAGTCTGTATTCCTCCCTACTTGCCTCTGAATGTAGTCTGTGTACCTCACTACTTTCCCTGAATGTAGTCTGTATTCCTCCCTACTTGCCTCTGAATGTAGTCTGCATTCCTCCCTACTTGCCCCTGAATGTATTCTGTATTCCTCCCTACTTGCTCCTGCATGTAGTCTGTATTCTTCCCTATTTGTTCCTGAATATAGTCTGTATTCCTCCCTACTTGCCTCTGAATGTAGTCTGTGTTCCTCACTACTTGCCCCTGAATGTAGTCTGTATTCCTCCCTACTTGTCTCCGAATGTAGTCTGTATTCCTCCCTACTTGCCTCTGAATGTAGTCTGTATTCCTCCCTACTTGCTCCTGAATGTAGTCTGTATTCTTCCCTATTTGATCCTGAATATAGTTTGTATTCCTCCCTACTTGCCTCTGAATGTAGTCTGTGTTCCTCCCTACTTGCTCCTGAATGTAGTCTGTATTCCTCCCTACTTGCCCCTGAATGTAGTCTGTATTCCTCCCTACTTGCCCCTGAATGTAGTCTGTATTCCTCCCTACTTGCTCCTGAATGTAGTCTGTGTTCCTCCCTACTTGCCCCTGAATGTAGTCTGTATTCCTCCCTACCTGCCCCTGAATGTATTCTGTATTCCTCCCTACTTGCCTCCGAATGTAGTCTGTATTCCTCCCTACTTGCTCCTGAATGTTGTCTGTATTCTTCCCTACTTGCCCCTGAATGTAGTCTGTATTCCTCCCTACCTGCCCCTGAATGTAGTCTGTATTCCTCCCTACCTGCCCCTGAATGTATTATGTATTCCTCCCTACTTGCCCCTGAATGTAGTCTGTATTCCTCTCTACTTGCCCCTGAATGTAGTCTGTATTCCTCCCTACTTGCTCCTGAATGTAGTCTGTATTCCTCCCTACTTGCTCCTCTCTGATGAGGAAAAACAAGTCCTCTGAAAAGGCCCTACCTTTATTACTATCCTCCCTCAGTGATTGGAAACTTTTACTCCTCGATGTTAAACAGTTCCACCGTCAATAAAGTCTCAAATATTACTTTGCTAACACAAGAAACTTTGGGATATAATGGAAAAAATGGGATTTCCAACACATGATACAATTAATATGACTGCTGTGTCCAGGCCAACAGGCAGCAATAAGAATAAATGGTGAAACTTGGTTTGACATAACACAAGGGGTCCGTCATGGGTGTATACTTTCGCCTTACTTATGTAATCCGTATCTTGAAAACATTAGGGATGTTAGAGAAGATGTAGAATATTAAGATGCCATAAAAATTGGAGGTTATGAAATACCAGAGATTAGATATGCTGATGCCACATTATTACTGTTCACAACACACAAAAAAGAATGGAAAATCTTGAAGAAAAATGCAGTGAATGTTTGTCTTTTGCAGGAGTAATTTTTGCGCTCAAAACAGAATGGTGTTATCAAAGGAAGAAATTCCTTTTTTTTTTTTTTGGTTGAACAAATGTTTCGAAATGGCGGTCGATACACACGGATGGTTGTTCAAAGATTTATAGCAAAATTTCCTGATAAACAACCTCCTCATCGCACTACGGTTAGAAATTTGTTGAATAAGTTTCGTGATACGGGAACTGTGGAAGATGCTCCGCGATCTGGTAGGCCTGCTGTGTCTGAAGAAAAGTGTCTAGATATCCAAGACAGAATCCTGAAAGGTCCACGTAAGTCCTTAATGAAAATGTCGCAAGAGGTGAACGTATCACTGAGTACAGTGCTCGCAATTCTTAAACATCGGTTAAATTTTCATCCATACACGATTTCTGTTGTGTCTGAACTAAAAGAGTGTGAAATTATATCCAGAATCAACTGCTCCACCTGGTTTCAAGCATTTTTAGCTGAAGAAGACGAGTCAATTCTCGATTTAACATTCGTCTCTGATAAGGCATAGTTTCATCTATCTAGATACGTTAATAGCCAAAATAATCATATCTGGAGCAGTGTTAATCCTAATGCATTTCATGAAGCGCCGCTACACGATGCGAAAATTGGGGTATGGTGTGCCTTCAGTAGAAAATGTTTAATTGGACTAATTTTCTTCAACAACACTATAAATGCCGATCGGTACCGTGCTGACATTCTAGAACCTTTTTTTAGAGCAGCTGAATGAACGTGAAATTGAAGAAGCGTGGTTCCAGCAACATGGTGCAACTGCACACACAGCTAGAGCAACACACGGTTTTTGGGTGAAATTTTCGCAAATCGCATATCTCGTGGAATTTGGCCTGTTCGTTCTCCAGATCTAAATCCATTAGATTATTATCTATGGGGTTTCTTGAAAGAAAATGTTTACAAAAATAATGTACAAACAATTGAGGACCTGAAATAAGCAATCACAATTACCATTCAAGAAATAACAACAGACACGTTGCACAAGGTATTTGACAATATGAGGAAATGTGTACAATCATGTCTTGAAGCCCGTGGTGGACATTTCCAACACCTGTTATAATGGATATTTCAGTGGTACATTCCAGCTAACCCAAAACAGCGTTGTATCATTGCAGTCAGTATTGTAACTAATTAAATAACTTTTTAGCACATTTTGTGATGACGTCATTTACTTCATTTTTCAATTTTTTTTTTATAGAAAGTGTAGTGAGACTTTAAAAACACCGCGAAGATATCAATGAGAAAAAACTGAAAGAAGTAGGAAGTTTTAAATATCTTGGATCACTATTAACTAATAATGGAGACACGATAAGGGAAGTTAAAAGTAGGACATCTATCGTTCTACAGAAAATGAAACAACTAAAAAAGCTGTGGAAAGGAACAGATAGAACAACAAAAATAAGCAGGGCATCTTGCTTACAATCGAGAGGCCTACGGGAGAGGTGTTAGGGAGGCAAAGATCCGCAAGGCACATGCAAATGATTGTCTGACTGAACAACGAATCCAACTAAATCCAACTAGACCTCGATGACCCATTTGCCCGTTACAGCCATCATACATCTAGTTGGACACCTCCCTCGGAAATCTTGTCTCAGATTTAGGTGACCGCGTGCAGAAACATCTGTATGATATCAGACAGCATGCTCCGAAACCAGTCCCTACTAATTTCAATGCCTCCAGTCACAGGGGAAATCTGATTTACTATTAACAGCTACCAAACAATGTCACGCTGATAACAGAAGCCGCCTAGCGCTTGAGAACAGCTACATTCAGGAATATAGGACCATGGAACCACATGGTTTGGACTCGGATTCAGCTGTACCTAACATTCCCCTCTTTAATAATCATATTCCTCTTCACTAAGTTTCACTCCTTTCTCATTTGTAACACATATTTCAGAACCTCCTAACAGCATCAGATTACAACCCCTCTACCCCAACTATAATCACCTATTCCACCTTCTCGTGGCTAGATTACCACTGTATTAACCCTCTCCTTTCCAAGGCCTCCCCCCACCTTACTTATGACCAACCTATAACACATTCTCTACACTCCACCATGCACATTTCTGAACACAGCCTCTTACATGTACAGCTTCTTACAGGTCACAGTTAAGTGCTCTATTCGTTTTATTTTATTCTTTTTTCTTTCATTCATACATTTTACATAGCATTTATGTGAATTTATATTTTGTCTTCTCTCTCTCTCTATTTCTTCGAACTGTGTGTTTTTGTATGATCACTTTTAAGTGATCACTTTGTATGTGCACCGAAACGCCACAACTGTATGGTCGTTAAATAATAAAACTGTTCTTACATTTTTTCATAGCCTATGCATTTTATTATCACAGCTTAAAGCAGTGGCTTCGTGTATAGTTATACTTAGTTTTATATACTTACACACTAATTATCCCTGTCTTAGTGAAAAGAAGACTTAATTCCCTTCTGACCTGAGCGTCTAAACCTATGGTCAAGTGACCAGAATCGCGCAAACCGAAGAATGTTTTATTCTGACAGTTATTCTTAATGTTATATTCCCGTGTAACTTCGTTTTTCATTGCACTCATCGTTATGCCGTCTCGACCACATAATGGTCATGGCTGAGAATTTCACGTATTCAGAAATGTCTGTCTCACATAGTCTTATATAAAAGGTCAAATTCCCGTTTTCAAGCCATTAAGGCATGTTGGGGGATACGGTGTTAGGCTCGTATTCTTCATGACCTTCGGCACATGAAAGTGTGATGTGGCCAGTATCACGTCTGACCTATTTACCTTCCCAGGTTTCTCTGGTACCCATTTTTAGAGGCTGGGTTAACCTCGGGGGCTTTTTGGTGTGTACCTAAAAAATCCCACTGCTGGGACTGAACCTGGTACCAACAAATTAGTAAACCGAGCTTTTAACCACTCAGCTAACCAGGGCTTAACCACTCAGGTAACCAGGGCTTAACCACTCAGCTAACCAGGGCGCCACATAGTTTTACGGGCATATATGACTTCCTTAATATGATGCTGTTAAGAATTGTCCCCAAAGCTTGGAAGAGCCTTTATTTTACTTACGCTGAATCTTCGGTGCATGCTCTGTCTTAGTTCGACATTCATACTTCCAAAATAAGTTTACTATAAA
Organism: Achatina immaculata; assembly: GCA_009760885.1. NCBI lineage: Eukaryota > Metazoa > Mollusca > Gastropoda > Stylommatophora > Achatinidae > Lissachatina > Lissachatina immaculata. The sequence continues at coordinate 71,144,362 of CM019716.1, read as the reverse complement.
GGTAACAGAATGTTAAAGGGACATAATATTACTGATTTTTGGGATTTAACTCCCCTGCTTGTTAGCAGCAATTGTTCAATTTTTTATTATTATCTGCTTCGTGTAATTCCATCCATCTCCGCATCTGGTGTGCCATTAAACTTTATCTCTACAGCTGGAACCACGTATCATGGCTTTGCTGAATTGCAACAGTAGATGTGTGTATTCTGCTGTACCTGGGTGTTGATCTTCGTCATGTGTATTTTTACGTGATTTGACATAGCACATGTATCATTTTGTTTGTGAAATCAGCCATCAAACATGTTTTATGGCGATGCAAAAGAAAGCTTTTCCTTCCAGCCTTGATTTTGCAGATGCATTTCTTGAGTAACTGTAAAGTGTTACAATATCTTTATGAATTTACAGCCGGTCCTGTAGTCATAAATTCCTTTTCCCGTCACGTCAGTGCGAGGTCACATTGCAGTGCGCAAATGAAGGAGGCTATGACAAGCCTGAAACTATATTGAAATTATTCCACACCCTCCCTACAGCCCAGATTTGGCACCCTCCCACTTCCGTATGCTCCTTAAAATGTCGGAGATGTTGAAAGATCAACATTTTTTATCAGATGCTGAAGCTGAAGCTGCTGTTGACAAGTGAATCTGAAACTTTCTTCATCAACGGAATGAAACAATGGATATCGCGGTTGGAAAAATATGTAGCTGTAGATGGGGTCTATGTTGAAATATAAGTTTATAATATGTTAGATAAATAAATTTGCTTCATTGTATATCATTTTGTATTGTCAGAAACTTATTTTATAAAGTTGGAGACTTTACTTATCAATCAGACATCGTAATAATGCATTTTTCTGTGTTTTTGTGTTGCTATGCAATATCACATGGAATTTAACATTACATAAGTAACAATGTTATTTGTAACACTATGATATTCATGCTATACTGTAAATTTGACCTAATTTGATCTCTCTTCTCATGATGCTGACCATTGCTGTCTATCAATGTACTTAAATACAACTTTTGACTTTCATCATAAAATATTTGTCTTCGTAACCTTTAAGCAGCTCTTCAATTACCTGTAGCATTCACGATTTTTATTTTTTAATAAATCTGGTTTCAGGTGACGGAATGTTGGAATGGTTAGTGAGCTGGTCTCTCATGTATCCAGAAATGAGGTCTAGCTCAGATCTGAGATGCTCCAATCAAACCAGCTGCAAAAAATGTTTACTGTGCTCATCCTTGTGGTATGGTCAAAGAAAGTAGATCAAATATGGAGATATCACATACTATTCTCACCAGTAAGGAACAGAAATCCTGTTTGTTTTCTTTCAGTTTATACAGAGATGCAAAAGGAGATAAAAATACTAGTTTATAAAAAAACATAACGCTATAAGAATACACTCACTCACACATTCTCTCTTTTCGTTATTTGTCTTTTCTGAAGCATGTTACTGTCATAACATCAATATAGAAATAGGTCACAGAACACACCCAATAACAGATACTTCATCTTAAATATGTTAAATTACGTTTGACCAAAATTTCCTGCTTTCTTGTAAAATGTGACTTATGATTTGGATCAGCGATTATCAGCATTTTTAATCACACAGAACACTTTTCATAGACAAAAACTACCACGGCACACATTATGTTTTAGTATTAAAACATTCAATTTTAAAACTCAACATTCTCCTAAACTTCCTCGGCCCTGCGAACTGTTCGTGGCAGAAAACTATGACGTGAATCAAAAGTTTGTGATTCCTGAAATAGATTGTAATCCAGACTTACTTCTCAGAAGAGCAATCTTTTAGCATGTGCTACAGGATGTTAAAAAAAAAAAAAGCGACGTAAACCTGTGGGGACATGTGGTTTTTTGTTCTTTTGTCCAGGTGATAATGAACACTGAGTAGTTATTGGGTAATTTTTCAGTAGCTGGTATACATTGTCACGCAGTACATCCAATCGGACAATTATGTTCGGACACAGATCTTATCAGAGAAGTACGGAACAGGTGCTACAACATTGTTCGGATATGACAAGTTTCAGGAGACTCCGAATGTCGAGAACGCACAGAGAAGCGATGGACCACAGGAGTTATCCGCAGAAAAGTAGATCGACGTGCGAGCTGCATATGCTGGAGTCCCCGAAGTCCGTTTGACGTCTTTCAAGTCAGTTAGAGTCCATACTTCATTGTACAGGTGCATGAAGTTCAGTTCCTACAAAATCCGTGCCGTCCATCGACTGCTGTCTGGAGACCAGTAACTGCTGTCTGGAGACCATCAACTGCTGCCTGAAGACCAGCGACTTAGTTAAGCTTATTGTTAGCGGTTCATAAAA